>CANNZV010002845.1:0-82926 GCA_947561585.1 Caprella mutica
CCCCATCTGTACCCATATTTTTTTCCCATATTTCCCCCCACCTTTTTCCTATCTATTCACCATCTTTTTCCCAATCTATTCCCCATCTATTCCCTATTTATTGCCCATCTATTCCCTATCTATTCCCCATCTATTCCCCATCTATTCCCCATCCATTCCCCATCTATTCCTCATCTAGTCCTCATCTAGTCCCTATCTAGTCCCCATCTTTTTCCCATCTATTCCCCATCTTTTCTCCATGTATTCCCCATCTATTCCCCATCTTTTCTTTATGTATTCCCCATCTATTCCCCATGTATTCCCCATCTATTCCACATCTATTCCCCATCTATTCCCCATCTAGTCCTCATCTAGTCCCTTTATAGTCCCTTTCTAGTCCCCATCTATTCCCCCATCTATTCCCTATCTATTCCCCATCTTTTTCCCATGTATTCCCCATGTATTCCCCATGTATTCCCCATCTATTCCCCATCTATTCCCCATCTATTCCCCATTCAGTTTCCCAATCATTTTCAAAATCTCAGCTGCATCTTTTTAATCAAATTTTAAAATTCCGGAAAAATCTTTCGTGCAAAAGCGAAAATTTCATTATTTTTATAATTAAATAAAATACAATTTATTATTCTAATTATTTATTCATGATTATGTTAATCAGTGTTTTAATATATTTTTTTTGTTTGTCTTTCGTACGTACGTTACGCCTTTATATATATATTTTTTTGCAATTGGTATAGGGTAAATCATCAGTTATCGGACAATTCCACATTTACGATCAAAAAAAGAAAAAAAAATATATAAAAATATTAATTAATTTTAATTTTCATGATACCTGCAGGTAAATAAAAACTGGTTATAAAAATTATGTGAAATGAAGTAAAGGCTATTATGTTAATAAATTGAATAGAAATTCAACTTTATAGATAAAGTAGGACATAACTTTAGTAGAAAAAAGTATATAATTATTATGAACTTGTTTTTTAAGCATTTGGTATTAGCTTTATTAAGGCTTTATTTAACTTTAAAATATTCAGAGGTTCTGAAACACTGAGGAGCAATTAAAATAAAAAAACAAAAGTACCAAAGTAAATAAAAATTTTTTTTATTAATCTAGAAAATTGTAATACAGGATTAGTCATTTTAAGCTAATTACTCTAAACATAACATTTAACCGAAAGCGAATGTTTATGTACACCAAAGAAAAATGATGACCAAAAAAGGGTATTTACCATCACCTATTTAAGTATAATAATAATAAAAAAATATTACTAAGGTTGTGACAATATGTTTATAAAATCATAGATCTTGAGATTATCACAGACGAAATGAAATGGTATCGAATACTATATACCGCTGATGTAGAACCATTCAATACTCTTTAATTCTCTCCGTCTGTAATATTTTCTATGATTGTAAAAGCACATTGTCACAACCATTGTAATTAAATATGATGAGAGTTCAGTCAACTGAATATCAATTGAATAAAATCACAAAAATAATCATTTGTATCACAAAACAATTGAATTGATAATGCTGAATATTGCAATTAAAATTTGTATATAAAAAAATATGTCATTGAAAAAGTGTGATTTGAAAGATCAAACTGTGATTTATATAATAAGTAGTATATTTCTAAAGCCGTGTTCTAATTTTTTTTTCATCTTGATATGACTTTTCGTCAAAATAATTGTCCATGTGGCAGACAAGTTTCGGATTATTATTTGTTTGAAATGTGGTACATGAAAGAAAAGTATATCTATATAACATATTTGAAAAATACTGAGTGGAATAAAATATTCTTATTCATTCACTCTTGAATAAAATATGAATTGAATAATAACATTTATTTATTATTCAAACGAAAAGAAAATATCTACATTTTTAATGAAGGACTAAATTAAAATTTCTCTGGTTAGTACACCGGGTACAGTTGTTCACTATGTGTAAGTGACTCCAATTCCAGTCTCCATAAGCGCCAATTCCCGTGCTAGTGTAAACAGTAAAGTCATTCCCTGGTTAGTACACCGGTGACTCTAGTTTCCAACATTCAAGTTAATCATCACACGAGTGATTTCCATAATTTCGATTTAGGAAAAATGTTTGCTAGAAAATAACAAAATACGAAAATTTCAATCAACATTTCGTTTTCAACAAAATGAAACAACAACAATCATGGAGAGTTACTGGAGTCTAAACACAAATGTACTATCAGAGAAAAGAGTCACTGTGATGATGTACTATCAGAGAAAAGAGTCACTGTGATGATGTACTATTAGTGAAAATAGTCACTGAGATGATGTACTTACAGAGAAAAGAGTCACTGTTATGATGTACTATCAGAGAAAAGAGTCACTGTGATAATGTACTATCAGAGAAAAGAGTCACTGTGATGATGTACTATCAGAGAAAAGAGTCACTGTGATGATATACTATCAGAGAAAAGAGCCACTGTGATGATGTACTATCAGAAAAAAGAGTCACTGTGATGATGTACTACCAGAGAAAAGAGTCACTGTGATGATGTACTATCAGAGAAAAGAGTCACTGTGATGATGTACTATCAGAAAAAAGAGTCACTGTTATGATGTACTATCAGAGAAAAGAGTCACTGTGATGATATACTATCAGAGAAAAGAGTCACTGTGATGATGTACTATCAGAGAAAAGAGTCACTGCGATGATGTACTATCAGAGAAAAGAGTCACTGTGATGATGTACTACCAGGAAAAGAGTCACTGTGATGATGTACTATCAGAGAAAAGAGTTACTGTGATGATGTACTATCAGAGAATAGAGTCACTGTGATGATGTACTATCAGAGAAAAGAGTCACTGTGATGATGTACTATCAGAGAAAAGAGTCACTGTGATGATGTACTATCAGAGAATAGAGTCACTGTGATGATGTACTATCAGAGAAAAGAGTCACTGTGATGATGTACTACCAGAGAAAAGAGTCACTGTGATGATGTACTATCAGAGAAAAGAGTCACTGTGATGATGTACTATCAGAGAAAAGAGTCACTGTGATGATGTACTATCAGAGAAAAGAGTCACTGTGATGATGTACTACCAGAGAAAAGAGTCACTGTGATGATGTACTATCAGAGAAAAGAGTCACTGTGATGATGTACTACCAGAGAAAAGAGTCACTGTGATGATGTACTATCAGAGAAAAGAGTCACTGTGATGATGTACTACCAGGAAAAGAGTCACTGTGATGATGTACTATCAGAGAAAAGAATCACTGAGATGATGTACTATCAGAGAAAAGAGTCACTGTGATGATGTACTATCAGAGAAAAGAGTCACTGTGATGATGTACTATCAGAGAAAAGAGTCACTGTGATGATGTACTATCAGAGAAAAGAGTCACTGTGATGATGTACTATCAGAGAAAAGAGTCACTGTGATGATGTACTATCAGAGAAAAGAGTCACTGTGATGATGTACTATCAGAGAAAAGAGTCACTGTGATGATGTACTACCAGAGAAAAGAGTCACTGTGATGATGTACTATGAGAGAAAAGAGTCACAGTGATGATGTACTATGAGAGAAAAGAGTCACTGTAATGATGTTAATTTCACAATGTCAATTTTAGAATATCTACAAAAATTACAAGTAATAAAGTTTTCTTTTTCGCAAACACGAAATTAGTAAACTGTCAAAAAATAATTAGACTTTTCTTTGATTATTTCATACACATTACATACAAACTGCAAGTGTAAAGGTAGATAAAAATCATTATTATTATTCTAACAATAAATAGACTACATAAATTAATAAACAAAAGGAGAAAAATTACTTTCTATAAGAAATTTGATCTGAAGAAATGTACTGCTATAAATAGGGACGATATTGTAATAATACAATCCATTGTAAACAATACAATCTATTGTAAACAATACAATCTATTGTAAACAATACAATCTATTGTAAACAATACAATCTATTGTAAACAATACAATCTATTGTAAACAATACAATCTATTGTAAACAATAGAGTCTGTTGTAAGTTGTTTTTATTATGTAAAACTTATTGCACCATTTAATGTTTTTAATTCAATTGTAGGATAAAAAACGTATTTATTATCTCACATTTTTGTATCACAATTTTGGCTGGAAATCAAACTATTTTTTCCCTCTCACACAAACAGCATTCAAAAAGGTCAGGTTCAGAGTTATAAAAATTTATAAAATAATGTTATTTTTTCAATTTTAATTCGTATCATGCAGGTATCATGGATACGAATTAATTATAAGTTGAATAATAAATGTGGTATCAAATTTTCTCTTATGTTCGATAATGTGGAACTAACCAATAACTGAGAAGTTACCCTAGTTTATAATCTATTATTTAGAAAGACAAAAATGTTGAAACATTTTAAAAGAAATGAAGTGGATAGTGAACATTTGACAACAGTGTACAAACCAGGAAGCTGCATTTTTTTTAATAAAACAAAAATATCAGTTCTATGGGATATTAATTGAACACATACATACAACATCGACCAATAATATTACAATATTGCCCCAATATTCTCACAACATTACCCCAATACTGTTACAAACATTGCCCCAATATTCTCACAACATTACCCCAATACTGTTACAACAGTGCCCCAATATTGTCACAACATTACCCCAATACTGTTACAACAGTGCCCCAATATTGTCACAACATTACCCCAATATTGTCACAACATTACCCCAATATTGTCACAACATTACCCCAATACTGTTACAACAGTGCCCCAATATTGTCACAACATTACCCCAATATTGTCACAACATTACCCCAATATTGTCACAACATTACCCCAATATTGTCACAACATTGCCCCAATATTGTCACAACATTGTCCCAATATTGTCACAACATTGCCCCAATATTGTCACAACATTGCCCCAATATTGTCACAACATTACCTCAATATTGTCATAACATTGCCCCAATATTGTCACAACATTGCCCCAATATTGTCACAACATTACCCCAATATTGTCACAACATTACCCCAATATTGTTAGAACATTGCCCCAATATTGTCACAACATTGCCCCAATATTGTCACAACATTACCCCAATATTGTCACAACATTGCCCCAATATTGTCACAACATTACCCCAATATTGTCACAACATTGCCCCAATATTGTCACAACATTACCCCAATATTGTCACAACATTACCCCAATATTGTCACAACATTGCCCCAATATTGTCACAACATTGCCCCTAGAAACAGTGCTAAATAGTATAATAATTTCAGTTCAATGCAATTCATTCTGTTTATCTTCATTTCTAATTACCGTTGTAAAAAGCCACCATTGTATATCTGATAAGCTAATTATATCTTATTAAAGAAATAAGCTAATTAGCTTGGTGCTTAAGATAATGTATGACTTTTTGTAGATTAGTTTGTTTACTTTGGTTACACGAATACATCTAACCTCCTTAGTTCATAAGTCAAATAAACAAAGTAGCTATTATTAACAGCTATTATTGTAATGGTGATGTTAATGGTGTTTGTGCATGCTATTATTCAGTTAAACTATTATAATGTAGTTCAGTCTAATTCAATTTAATTAATTGTATTTACTATTTTGTTCTAATCTAATTAAAATTATTTACTATTAAGTTCCATCTAATATAATTAATATCCTTTACTTTTAAGTTGAATTTAATCCTATTAAGTTTCATCTAATATAATTAATATTACTTACTTTTAAGTTGAATTTAATCCTATTAAGTTTCATCTAATATAATTAATATTACTTACTTTTAAGTTGAATTTAATCCTATTAAGTTTCATCTAATATAATTAATATTATTTACTTTTAAGTTAAATTTAATCGTATTAAGTATCATCTAATATAATTAATATTATTTACTTTTAAGTTGAATTTAATCCTATTAAGTTTCATCAAATATAATTAATATTACTTACTTTTAAGTTGAATTTAATCCTATTAAGTTTCATCTAATATAATTAATATTATTTACTTTTAAGTTAAATTTAATCATATTAAGTTTCATCTAATATAATTAATATTATTTACTTTTAAGTTGAATTTAATCCTATTAAGTTTATTTAATATAATTAATATTACTTACTTTTAAGTTGAATTTAATCCTATTAAGTTTCATCTAATATAATTAATATTATTTACTTTTAAGTTGAATTTAATCCTATTAAGTTTCATCTAATATAATTAATATTATTTACTTTTAAGTTGAATTTAATCCTATTAAGTTTCATCTAATATAATTAATATTATTTACTTTTAAGTTGAATTTAATCCTATTAAGTTTCATCTAATATAATTAATATTATTTACTTTTAAGTTGAATTTAATCCTATTAAGTTTCATCTAATATAATTAATATTATTTACTTTTAAGTTGAATTTAATCCTATTAAGTTTCATCAAATATAATTAATATTACTTACTTTTAAGTTGAATTTAATCCTATTAAGTTTCATCTAATATAATTAATATTACTTACTTTTAAGTTAAATTTAATCCTATTAAGTTTCATCTAATATAATTAATATTATTTACTTTTAAGTTGAATTTAATCCTATTAAGTTTATTTAATATAATTAATATTACTTACTTTTAAGTTGAATTTAATCCTATTAAGTTTCATCTAATATAATTAATATTATTTACTTTTAAGTTGAATTTAATCCTATTAAGTTTCATCTAATATAATTAATATTATTTACTTTTAAGTTGAATTTAATCCTATTAAGTTTCATCTAATATAATTAATATTATTTACTTTTAAGTTGAATTTAATCCTATTAAGTTTCATCTAATATAATTAATATTATTTACTTTTAAGTTGAATTTAATCCTATTAAGTTTCATCTAATATAATTAATATTATTTACTTTTAAGTTGAATTTAATCCTATTAAGTTTATTTAATAAATGGTATTAAAGGCATTGGTATTAATATTTGATAAATGGTTTAAAGCCATCGGTATTAATATTTGATAAATGGTATTAAAGGCATTGGTATTAATATTTAATAAATGGTATTAAAGCCATTGGTATTAATATTTAATAAATGGAATTAATGCACTGGTATTAATATTTGATAAATGGTATTAAAGCCATTGGTATTAATATTTGATAAATGGTATTAAAGGCATTGGTATTAATATTTAATAAATGGTATTAAAGGCATTGGTATTAATATTTGATAAATGGTTTAAAGCCATTGGTATTAATATTTAATAAATGGTATTAAAGCCATTGGTATTAATATTTAATAAATGGTATTAAAGCCATTGGTATTAATATTTAATAAATGGAATTAATGCACTGGTATTAATATTTGATAAATGGTATTAAAGCCATTGGTATTAATATTTGATAAATGGTTTAATGCCATCGGTATTAATATTTAATAAATGGTATTAAAGCCATTGGTATTAATATTTAATAAATGGAATTAATGCACTGGTATTAATATTTAATAAATGGTATTAAAGCCATTGGTATTAATATTTAATAAATGGTATTAAAGCCATTGGTATTAATATTTAATAAATGGTATTAAAGGCATTGGTATTAATATTTAATAAATGGTATTAAAGCCATTGGTATTAATATTTAATAAATGGTATTAAAGCCATTGGTATTAATATTTAATAAATGGAATTAATGCACTGGTATTAATATTTGATAAATGGTATTAAAGCCATTGGTATTAATATTTAATAAATGGTATTAAAGCCATTGGTATTAATATTTAATAAATGGAATTAATGCACTGGTATTAATATTTGATAAATGGTATTAAAGCCATTGGTATTAATATTTAATAAATGGTATTAAAGCCATTGGTATTAATATTTAATAAATGGTATTAAAGGCATTGGTATTAATATTTAATAAATGGTATTAAAGCCATTGGTATTAATATTTAATAAATGGTATTAAAGCCATTGGTATTAATATTTAATAAATGGTATTAAAGCCATTGGTATTAATATTTGATAAATGGTATTAAAGCCATTGGTATTAATATTTAATAAATGGTATTAAAGCCATTGGTATTAATATTTAATAAATGGTATTAAAGCCATTGGTATTAATATTTAATAAATGGTATTAAAGCCATTGGTATTAATATTTAATAAATGGTATTAAAGCCATTGGTATTAATATTTAATAAATGGTATTAAAGCCATTGGTATTAATATTTAATAAATGGTATTAAAGCCATTGGTATTAATATTTAATAAATGGTATTAAAGCCATTGGTATTAATATTTAATAAATGGTATTAAAGCCATTGGTATTAATATTTGTATTGAATTGTGGATGTAAATTTATTAATTAAATTTATTCATAAACTAAATTTTGTAAAAATACATTTATTATATATATTTCATATATCGACAAATATCTTATAGTCATTTCAATCATCCTCTTCAGTTTTTATAAGTCGTGAATTTCCGACGATGGACAATAATGTTTCAATTTATGATAAATTATTATTATATTTTAATAAATATTTAGGTTTCTCTTTTTACCAAATTGATATGCAATGAAAAGGAAAAGGATATTCCAGGCAAGAAGGATTTATTCCTTGGGAAATAGGGAGGAAAAATTTATTTCGGTCTCATAATTAAAAGGAAAACTGTAGAACAAATTAAAATTACTTACTTTTTTTCTCCATAAGATGAGTAGAATTTTATTTACAGTTTAAGATAATTGTAAGAATGAATTGTAATTAATCCAACAAGTTTGAAAATTTTTTAAAAAAATATTAAATCGATAGTTTTCCACTCTATTATGTAACATATATAAATAGATTATAGATTTCTTCTTCATAAATTAATTAATAGTCTTAACTTTAATTTATTAAAATGGTATAATGGCTCACTATTCTTACAATATCTAAATTTTTGGAAATAATATTATGCAGGGTGACCCACAAAAAACTGTACCCAACTACTAATTAACATAATTATTGTATTTATAAGTAAATAATAAATCCTTTGCATTGGCAATGGTATAATGGATGCAAGTGAAAATATTCTATTTTTAATCTTATCTGAAACTAATTCATATTCCTTTATCTAATACAATATTTATTTAAATTAAAAGTTGGACACAATTTTTTGTGGGTCACCCTGTATAGAGCATAATGTGTTATTTTTATTCATAAAAATATAATTATCCTAATACCTGATGTTTCAGAAATAAAGCAACCGAATAATTATAGTTGTGACTTTTTTCCTCTTGGTTGAACAAAGCTATATAGCAAGATAAATCTTATTCGAAAGTTATTTACCTACTCCGGTTTATAATGAATAATTAGATATATAATAGATTCGGTTGCATTTCTTCTGATTCATCCTGTACATCGACAACTATACCCTTAAAATTATCTGTCATCAACTAATTATTTAATTTAAATTGCAGGGGATACTGAGTTATTACAACTAGGTGGTAGATTTTATTGAGATGCGTACCATGGTACATGTTTTGTACATAGATATATGAAGTAGATTTATCATTTGCATTAAGGATTTCATAAATGATAAATACATATTAACCTTTCTTTCATTTCAATGTGAAAATAATTCACAATTAAGAAATATCTTGCATACGTAATAATAAATGACTCATTAAATTACAATGGATACCTAACTTATTAAAATATGCAACATCTTAAAGGTTATTTCAGTAAATGCTTGACAAATTCGTACATCGATTCACTGATATCTTTGGGTTGAATATAATTAACTCTTCTCTCGATGAATCCCCGTAAAAAGAAATCACAGGGTGTGATATCAGGTGATCTTGCTGGCCACCTTCTCGTTTTAGTTATAACCAAATTTATAGAAATATTTTTCAGGAAATAATATTTTTATCAGTGTTCTATGATTTGAATTAAAGAATGCGTTCAAAAAAATTTGAATGCTATTGTGATAAAGGATAATTTACTGTTAATTTCGATCAATAAAGAATAATTTTTCCCACAGACACTCAGATTATAATATTGCTTATCATCAACATCATCATTTTTTTCTTCTACTGAAGTCCCCATCTTCAAGCCTGTCTTCAGCTTCTACTAAATTAAAATCAAATTTGCATTCCACATTCTTAACGGTATTGAACTTAAAGCATTTATTCGAATTGAATTTTGGCATTGGATCCCGTTGAGGTCCATCATAAGGTTCATTCACATCAGAGTGATCAATGGCCACTTCATCACAGTTGTCGAAAAGCCATTTTCCTCCACCCTTTCCTGTGTCTTCAACTGCAATCGCAAGAAAGTGGAGTTTACCACCGGTGGACAAAGCAGAATGGTAAGTTCTTCCTACCTTCTTAATTGGGTAACCAAAGACTTGTAATTGATCTTTAGTGATTCTAGTTAGAAAGTCATCTTTATCATCAATGGTTTCTAGGTCATCATCAGTGGTATCTTGGTCATCATCAGTGGTATCTTGGTCATCATCAGTGGTATCTTGGTCTTCATCAGTGGTATCTTGGTCATCATCAGTGGTATCTTGGTCATCATCAGTGGTTTCATGGTCATCATCAGTGGTATCTTGGTTATCATCATGGTCAGCATCAGTAATGAGGATGCGAGAGACAACTCGATCAAATAATGAAAGTGTATCAATTTCATAAATGTTCGGACCAAATTTGCTCAACAGCTTGGACCAACTTATTTCGTAACTGACGTTGCCGTAGTATTGACTTTCCTCAGGTGATATAGCTGGGGCAAACCACCACACCTTCTTTTTCTGAAATATTAGAATTATTTTTAATAACACTAGAGTTTCCCGGCCATTAACACTACCTAGCATTCGAAATGACAATTTTAATACTTACGCTAGTGTCATTGTCATTAATGTTAATAAATGATAATTTATCTAATACGATCAATCAAAAGAAGCAGGAATATCTCAAAACGTGTTTATTATTTGAGTATTTTGTCAGTAATTCCAATCAAAATGAGGGTTTGGTACCTAGCGTAATGCAAAGATAGTTTCTGAAAAACGAAACAGCAATTTGACGCAGAAGAAAAAGATTGTACTTCCTTTGTTTTGGTTTTCTGTTGCGATGAGGTACGCTATGAGGTACCTTATATAAACAGACAATAAACAAATTTCCTTATAATAAACAAGCATTGCATGTTAAGCTTTCGTTTAACAGGCAAAAGATAACCTGAAGTATAAAAAATATACAGGTAAAGCTTTTACAGCGGACGATCTTTGAACGGACTAAGGATAAACACTGTTCGTTCTACAGGACTTGCAGTTCGCTACAACGACCTCTTTAAATTATATGGTTTGACAAATACTCTATTCGTCTAAAAACGATCTAGTCAAGCATTGATTATATTCAGAGGTATTTCCATTTACAACCAACACTTAATATTTTGTTTTTCAGATTTTCATTATTTTGATTTTGTTACCCTTTTCCGCCACATTTTCTTTGATTAGAAAATTTGGATCAAGTGTAGTTGAAGGACCCCAGCTCAATCTGGGGTCCTTCAACTACACTTGGGTTAACACTGGGGTCCTTCAACTACACTTGGGTTAACACTGGGGTCCTTAAACTACACTTGGGTTAACACTGGGGTCCATAAAGTACACTTGGGTTAACACTGTGGTCCTTAAACTACACTTGGGTTAACACTGGGGTCCTTAAACTACACTTGGGTTAACACTGGGGTCCTTAAACTACACTTGGGTTAACACTGGGGTCCTTAAAGTACACTTGGGTTAGCACTGGGGTCCTTAAACTACACTTGTGTTAACACTGGGGTCCTTAAACTACACTTGGGTTAACACTGGGGTCCTTAAAGTACACTTGGGTTAACACTGGGGTCCTTAAACTACACTTGGGTTAACTCTGGGGTCCTTAAACTACACTTGGGTTAACACTGTGGTCCTTAAACTACACTTGGGTTAACACTGGGGTCCTTAAAGTACACTTGGGTTAACACTGGGGTCCTTAAACTACACTTGGGTTAACACTGGGGTTCTTAAACTACACTTGGGTTAACACTAGGGTCCTTAAACTACACTCGGGTTAACACTGGGGTCCTTCAACTACACTTGGGTTAACACAAGGGTCCTTAAACTACACTTGGGTTAACACTGGGTCCTTCAACTACACTTGGGTTAACACTGGGGTCCTTAAACTACACTTGGGTTAACACTAGGGTCCTTAAACTACACTTGGGTTAACACTGGGGTCCTTAAACTACACTTGGGTTAACACTGGGGTCCTTCAACTACACTTGGGTTAACACAAGGGTCCTTAAACTACACTTGGGTTAACACTGGGGTCCTTAAACTACACTTGTGGTATAGTTTGAAAATTTGGGGTCCTTATAGTACACTTGTGTTAACACTGGGGTCCTTAAAGTACACTTGGGTTAACACTGAGGTCCTTAAACTACACTTGGGTTAACACTGGGGTCCTTAAAGTACACTTGGGTTAACACTGAGGTCCTTAAACTACACTTGTGGTATAGTTTGAAAATTTGGGGTCCTTAAAGTACACTTGATCCCAAAATTCCAAAAGAAAAATATAAAAGATGTAACTATTCTATAATTTATTTTAATATAAACCTAATTTATTCATACCAAACAAAAAAAAATGAATCAGAAATTAAATTATTTATTATATATTGTGTTCAATTTAATAAACGATTATTTATTCATGTTATGTACATTATAGTTTGCATGTACATAGACATCTATGCAAGTGAAGTTAAAAAATATTACCTCTTTCATTATATTCTATAGTACTTTAAGCGAGAGCTATACCTACCTTATTATTTCGTACATTTATATAAATAAATTATATAAATATAAATATCATACGATTTTCATTAAAATTTTCTTTTGATAAAATTGTGAGATTGCTTACTTTCATTAGTGTTTCTTTGAAATGTTGTTAAAGAAAACTTACAAAGTTTAAATCCCCAACTAAACTAAAAATGTGACGTTGCAGCGAACAATGATCGGCATAGCGGACATTTTTTACGGTACATGTACTGTTCGTTGTATGAGCTATACCTATAAACTGTTTTATCTTGCTTTTTATTTCATTAATCTGAATATTTATTATTGACTAGAACATACCTTACTGACATTCAATAAAAATAACGAACATAATCTTCTTCTTAACTCAAAATTAGCCACTAGGTTAAATTAGCCAAAATATTAAAAGCATATGGAAATAATTTAGGTTGTAAGATTTCATATCTGCAGCAGAATCACATCAGCTGTAATAATTAAAACAGTATGAGTGAGAGCTCGTATTGGTTTACTTTGAACAACTCTTTAATTATCACGTAATTGAAGGTATTGGATATAGCAGGTGTCTCATTTTAGAAAATTAGCTTCGTATCATAATTTGAAGAAATAGATAGATTTAAATTTATATCGTGAATTTTAATATCAATGCTGCATTATGGATTAACATATCGCAAGGTTATTCATTATATATTTAATTACAGAAATCAAATATTTGTAAAAAAAAATCTTTATTGTAAGGTTTGTTTTTCCCAACTGCGTGTTTTAATGATAAAACGAATAAAATATTTTAAGAATTTAAACCACAAAATATGTCTTTTAAAAAGAGAGTATTTAAAAAAAAGAATATATTTCGAGAAATAGTATTTTTTTAAATAGTATTTTTTATAAAAATAGTCTTATTAAGAAAATAGTAATTTTAATAAAAAAATTATTTTAAAATAGTCTTTCTAGTAAGATAGTCTTTTTTAAAAAATCGTCTTATTAAATAAATTGTCTTTTTAAACAAAAATAATTTAACATCTGAGGACAAACTTTGCTAATTTTATCGAAGCTTTACGAAGAAATTTTTCGAGAGTCTTCTCATACAATATGATAATTTCGCATGAAAAAATTATTTACCTTCAAATAGTCAATCTTGTACCTCACACATTTGCTGATTTTGTAACTCATTAGCAACTTCTTATCGTGAGAACGTTTCACGTCATCAAAGTGCATACAGCGACTTACTAGACTGAAGGATTCATATTTTGGATATGTCAATGTACTGAAATCTTCGAAAACCATTTCGAGCAACTATAGGTTCGTTAGCTATAATCTGAAATAAAGATGTTGCTTGAATGAAATTGAAAAAAATTAAAACAAGATTATATTAGAAAAAAAGGATATTTTACGAAAAGATTTGGTTGAAAATAATTTGAGTAAGTGAAAGAAGAAATATATTCATAAATGATAATTATGGATTAATACTATGAATTCATATTTCTTAAAAAGTTGATTATAGGATAACCCTAAAGAGTTTGACGTGTGTTTTCCTTTTCAAATTACTTTATATCTTTCATGTCATTCCTTTAAATTTATCAGCCTTTCTTGACTTTGTTTCTACATAAATAGCAAATACATTTTTGTATTTAGAAGTTAAAATATATCAGCATGTCGGCGTAATTATCACGTAAATTAGGAAATTATTTTTAGACTGCGGTGACGTGTGGCAACGTAGAAAAACAGTTTGGTTAGCCTCTAAGCACGCATCAGTCCACGTTTTCATGGAGTACTCACACATGCGCGAGCTGTGATTGAGTCACACTCCACCCAATCACAGCTCTGCTCTCTTAGGTGCCAATGTCTTATATACCTATGTATTTATTTCTCCTCATATCTTCAATATATTTACTTGAAATTTGGTTAGTAAATATACTAAATTAACAACTTGTAAAAAATACAGTGCCGCAGGTTTATAAGTAGGACATGTATTTTTTAAACACATAGTCAAATCCTCCCATACATTCTGATAGTCAAACTCATTAAGGTTAAGTTTACTAAATTTTAAAGTACAAATAAGATTATTCACATATATATCCTATATAAAGAATATTTCAAAAAAAATTGCCATTTTCAAACGACCGTGACAATTAATAATAATTAAAGTGGTGGCACAGTATACTTTTTATTCACAATTTAATGTCTATTCCATCACAGCTTATATATTTGAAGTAAAATTTATTGAATATTTAAATATGCAAAAATTATAACATTAGTAACACTCAGATATATAGGTAAATATATGGTATATGGAGCTTCAAATTTAACAATTGAAATTCATTTTAAAATTTAAAAAAATACTAGAAAATATTTTATGTGAGATATTTGAACGATAACAACAATAAATTGAACATACAATATAAATTATAGACCTACAGTATACAGACTCGTGTTTACGATAAAAAATAGTGTTATCGAATGAAAAACTTTAAATATAATTATGTATACTATTAATTAACATAAGAAATAGGAAATTTATAAATCATTTGACTTTAAAACAGTTATACAAGATCATTATTAACATATTAGTAATATCCATTTACAAATTGAGAAAGTAAGAAGTGGAATAATATTCATTGACTCTGTGTAAAATGCCGTACCACTAAAGAGGTTCATTGTCAAATTATAAACACCTGACAAACATGGATGTGATCATTGGCTTGAATGATTCAGAATCAGTTGATTTATATTGTAAGAGTTACACATAACCATTTATACTGTTCAGAACACAAGGAACTAATAAAATGTACCTCCTTTCTCTGATTGATATACAAGCAGTACTACTTTTATTTGCTAAAAATAATCAGATACGGTGATACCTCATATCTTATCTGCTCATTGTTCTGATAACATTCTCAATCAATTTGTTCTACGCACTTATATACTTGCGTGGGACAACTTTGCAATTACTAATAATTAATGAAGTCAAATAGGTAAAAAGATCTATCTAGCTTTTGTGGTTAAAGGATTTATCGTCAAATATATTCTTAACTCGTGGGTGAATTAGATTTTTGAGATTTAATTTATTAATGGTCAGTTAAGTGTCTAAATGGTAGTTAGATACTTTAACTAAATTGACCGATATGAGAAAAGGAAAATTGCGAAAATGTTATTGATTGCCAACTTGCCTTCGGATTTTCTGATTTTCGTTTTTTCTGATTCCGAATTTTCATTTCTCAAAATTTACGGTTTTCAGATTTATTATTGGATTTTCGGTTCAATATTTTAATCATGGAACTATATCGTATTTCAATTATTAAAGCGTGACATATTTCTTGCAACCACCAGACCAACACACATTTTGACATTAATTTTCAATCGGCGATGAATTGTTCGGGAACGAATTGTCTTGCGACGAATTGTCCAGATGATAAATCGTCCAGGGACAAATACGGTGCTAGGAAAACTCTTAGGCCAGACGACTCGTCCCACGGACAATTCGTTTCCCTACAATCATTTATATGTGTGGCAGTTAGGTCTTTTTTCCCAGTATTATCATTTTCGTTATAATTGAAATAAATGAAAATCAAATAAGTTTTGAACGGCTAATGGAGTTGATACCCTCGAATGGTTAGCCTATAATTTATTACGTGGAAGGTAATAAATAGGTAATGCCGGGTAAATAATTAATATAAAATGGGTATGAACGAAATCACTTATTTTCAAATACACATAAATGTAAAAACAGATATAAGTTTCCCCAAAACTGAAGAATGAAATGAAGGTAGAATTATAGTACTATTGTTTTTGGCTGAAAAATAATTTTAAAAAAATTAATTCATACATTTTTGTTATATTTTGAAACAGATTTCTATATATGTATTTTTTAATTGCAATTTTCTTTTTAAAGAGGCATAATGAAAGTAGAAGAGTTGTAGTTTCATTATGTATCTTCGAAAATAAATGATTTAGTTAATTAAAAGAAATTATTAATTATTTAATTTGGGGTATAATATTCCCGGGCTTTAACTTCCACGTTAGCAAATTAGAGGCTAACCTATGGGTTGAAACTCGCCGCCGGACAACTCGCCACCGGACAAATTTTCGTGGACAATTCGCCGTGAGGACAACTTGCCGCTAGGACAACTCGCCGCGTGATTTATGTTTTGCCCAGCGTATACATCATTTACATATATTTAAAAATATTATAAATTTGACCAAAAAAATTTGTTTCAATTCGCTCAAGACTGGCGTAAAACACTAGTTGACAAATTTCAGTATTTCAATCTATAGTTCCTTCTGTTGTCATATTTTCTCTATGAGGATATTTCAGGCCGCAAAAAATAATAAAGCTATTGATTCAAATTTAGAAGTGCTTAACGTCTGCTTCAAAACGGAAGGCCTTCTACTTGCCGTCAAAAAGAAATTAAATACAAGGGAAAGTAAAAAGAAGTCAGAAAGCAAAGTGACTCCTTGAACAATGGCACCAACCACCAGTCTGTGACAGTTAATGCTCATGGATGAAGAAAAGCTATTTCGTGGATACAATCACTTACCAAGGAATGAAACACAAGCACAGGTGACTGCACTCACGAATAGAAGAGGTGATAGTTAATGTAACTTATTAGTATAGGCTTGTGCCAATATGCATTTGATATCATGGATATTAAGAATATCATAGACAAAACTGAATGAAATGGCATCGAATATTCTATACCGCTGGTATAATACGATTCAATACTCTTTAATTCTCTCCGTCTATAATATTTTCAGGATCTATGATTTTACATGCATATTGCCACAACCCTACAGATGAGCCTACCTAAGACAAAAATCTTAGACTTCGTAGCTAAATAACCTTTTACTAGTGGATACCCGTGCAAAATGCACGGTAGCGTGTAGGTATATATTATTATATATTTTTTAATATTACTATATGAGTACATTACTTTTTGTGTTTGATCATACACTTAACACGTCCCGTTTTCCATTACATTTCATAAGAATTAGGTACCAGTGAAGAATAATTTTCTGTCCCGTGACGTCATCAATTTGTGTAGAATACTGTCGTATAGATCATAAATTATTATATAAGATAGCTGTATAAATAACTACAAATTTTAATTATTATTCCAATAATCACATTATGAAAAATTAAAACAATTAGCTATATCGATCAGTTCAATGATTGAAATAAAAGAAATAAAATCATCATATACCTATATAGGTAGCAGCTGATATTCCATTCATTTAAATTAATTAACACAATTATGAAAAATTCGTTATTATTTGATTAAATATATGTACACTATTAGGTATCTATGTAGGTATTGATAAAATCTAGTAAGAAACTAGGTTGGTGGGTGGGAATTGATAAATATTAATAGATAGCTATTATAAAAATATTCAATTGAAATGTTCTATTGCTTTTTATAATAAGAAAGAAAGATAAAAAAATCAATAGAATATTAATCATGTATTCAAATATTCCTTTCAAAATAACAATCGGCTATTCAGGTGTAGAAAAAAAAACGATGATCAGGTACGCCTGTAGATCCCGGTGTGAAATAATTGGTGTGCGGATTTTACAGGAGTAAAATCTTGGGGTACGGATTGTACAGGAGTAAAATCTTGGGGTGCGGATTGTACAGGAGTAAAATCTTGGGGTGCGGATTGTACAGGAGTAAAATCTGGGGATGCGGATTGTACAGGAGTAAAATCTTGGGGTACGGATTGTACAGGAGTAAAATCTTGGGGTGCGGATTGTACAGGAGTAAAATCTTGGGGTGCGGATTGTACAGGAGTAAAATCTGGGGATGCGGATTGTACAGGAGTAAAATCTTGGGGTGCGGATTGTACAGGAGTAAAATCTGGGGATGCGGATTGTACAGGAGTAAAATCTTGGGGTGCGGATTGTACAGGAGTAAAATCTTGGGGTGCGGATTGTACAGGAGTAAAATCTGAGGATGCGGATTGTACAGGAGTAAAATCTTGGGGTGCGGATTGTACAGGAGTAAAATCTTGGGGTGCGGATTGTACAGGAGTAAAATCTGGGGATGCGGATTGTACAGGAGTAAAATCTTGGGGTGCGGATTGTACAGGAGTAAAATCTTGGGGTGCGGATTGTACAGGAGTAAAATCTTGGGGTGTGGATTGTACAGGAGTAAAATCTGGGGATGCGGATTGTACAGGAGTAAAATCTTGGGGTGCGGATTGTACAGGAGTAAAATCTTGGGGTGTGGATTGTTCAATAGTGGAATCAATGAGGCGTGGATTGTACAGGAGTGGAATTACTGGGATGAGGATTGCACAGGAGTGAAATTGAGGTGCTGATTCTACAGGTGGCCCATAATGAAGATAGTAATACTCCAGTAGGAAAATATATTAATGAAACAGTCAGGTGTTAACATGTTTGGAACTTTTCACGAAGGGTCGGGTAGGTGATACTTTTTCGCCTTGGCCACAGACAGGACTCTGAATCTCTTGATCAAAATCTTCCTGATTGCTATAATCATTAGTGATTATATAATCATTCTACAGGTATTTATTTGGCTTAGAAAATTTGAATTTCTCTACAAACTGGCATTGTCTATTTATGTAAGGTCACACGTATTCATTCATTAATTATTGAATATTTTTCCGTTGCACTGTAGCAATTGTCCCACGGACCGGTACTGGTCCGCGGGTTACTCGTTATTCAAACGAGTATCGGTACAGACATGCACCATGACTAATCAATTTGAAGGCATAAACGAAATGTATCGTCATAATTCACAAAGGAATACTAAGAATTGTATGGAAATTTGTTATTTTACCTGGCATATCTATTTTACAAAATTTCAAGGGTACATGGTTAGGTATCAAAACACGGTGACGGGGCGCATGGTAAGAAAAAGGTTGGGAAGCCCTGAACTATACCTATGTGATATTCATAGTTATTAAAAAATTGTAATTGAAAAATTCGCGTTGATCATATATGATCACTTGACCGATTCATCGGATATGACAAGTGATCATATATGGACAACTGGCCCGATATAAGCATTATTGTAAGTGATCATACATGATCACTCAGGTCGAATAATGATAATTTTATTGTTTGATATTTCTTTAATTTTATATAATAATAGTGTGTTGAACAATATACCTGGTTACATGCAAAATCTATGATGAAAGTATCATAGCATATTTCTCGTACTGAACACTGCTTAAAAGATCAAATAGAAATAACATATAATCATGCAATCCCACAGATTAGGATTGAGTTAAGAATTATATTAAACTTTACCCCTACTCTTTCATATAATTGATAGAAAATCCATAATATCAATTTCCCCATAACAATTAAGTCGCATGAAGCGAGTGAAAGGCTGTATCCAATTGAGAGGAGCACAAGGAGGGCGTGACAGGAGTGATGTGGAGAGGGAAAATGGGGTCAGTTGTGCAGAGTGTGGTAGGGTGCTGCAAAAGAAAGACTACGGAGGTGCAGTGAGAGGTGGAGACTAAGAGCCACAATGCATGCACTGGTCTGAGAAGGTATCAGTGGAGCCTGAGATAGAGCTGCATAGGATGCAGTGGACGGACAGAGAAAGTGTGGAGAAGCAGATGGAGGAGAACAAGAAGTACCAAGAGTGCCGGTGAAACATCGCTGGAGGAGGAGACCACTGGGATCAGTAAATCGCAGTAAATTCATCGCGGTAAATTCATCGTGTGGTAAATTCATCGCGTGGTAAATTCATCGCATGGTAAATTCATCGCATGGTAAATTCATCGCATGGTAAATTCATCGCATGGTAAATTCATCGCGTGTTAATTTCATTGCAGGTAGATTCATCGCATAATAAATCATCGATGACATATAAAAGGAAGGTAGATAATACAAATAATAGAGAGGTAAATAAAAGATGATTTTTTTTATAAATACATTGAAACGTTACAAACAATATGGTGCAACGACAATTGGGCTCAGGACAATTGGGCCCCAGGAAAATTGGTCCCCAGGACAATTGGGCTCACGACAATTGGGCCCACGACAATTGGGTTCCAAAACAATTGAACCCAGAAAATAATGAACAGAAGACATAATAAAGAAGTGTTACTTTTTTATTACTAGGGTAGTGACAATACCATCTTTGAAATATGTTTTATATTCGCTAAAAATATGTTTGTAATTTTTAAATTCGTTTGATATACTTGATAAGGTGTATATTAGCAAGCTCGTAATCTCATGTTTCGGTGTGATGGAAATCTTTGAAGTATTTAAATAATTTTTATTTACTTGAATCATGTCATGTGAATTTTAAAGATTTTCGTTACTTGAACTAAGAAAAATTGAAGAGTTGTAAGGATAAAATGAGATTGAGAAAATACTTATTCAATACAGTGAACAGGTTTCAACAAATTCACATTAACTATAATTTGACTTGTATGTTCCAATAATTTCAGCATGACTTGGGAGGACCACAGCATTTTTGAATACCCACATTCTTATTTTCTATTATCTCTTCATCTAAAATAGCTACATTCTTATTTGCTATTGGCTACATCCTAACTCATTCACTATACAGGAGTTAACTATAGAGGTAGTGTAACTAGGAAATATGTTGCTTACATGACCTATCTCAGAACAGAAAATTATAGTAATTTAAAAGAATAAAATCATTTATTCATGAAATGAATATGTTCTAAGATATATATTTTTCATAACAAGAATGTTGTTTTCATATTAGGAATATCACATATCACATTCCTAGTTATTACGGTAGCAATGGTCTTAAATTAAGTTAATACTGTAGACTCTGAAAAATTGGGTAAATACTATATTGGTCCTCGGGCCCAATTGTGCAGGGTGCAATTGTCGTTGGGCCTAATATTGTCCTAGGCCCAAATTCTCGTGGCACAATTGTCGATCCGTTAGTAGGCAAACCTTTAATATTAAAGATTAAGTTCTACCGTTACAACTGCACAACAAAATATATCTAAATTACTTTTAAAAAGATAAATTGTAATCAATACCTCTCAATTAATTAAAAAATATGGTTCCCATTTACTGAGGCAATTATGCTTTGCTGATCATATTTTCAAAGAGGTGTAGCATTTACAGTTATGTTGTTGTTCAAACTATGAGTAGCTACCCAAATACGTAATTTGAGAGATATTAAAAATTTTAATTAAAGAAAAATATGCATGACTATAAAATAATAAATTAATGCAAGTATACTCACATATTAAATATTTTAAATTAAATATTAATTGAATGATATACATGCGAAAGTTATATGACATTCTATTACTAAAATCCAATCATTTTAAATAAACTAACATCACAGATTCGTACAAACAAGTTACCCTAATCCAGCGAAAAATATAGTGAGGTTGGCGCGATAATTTGCAAAAGTATATTTAAGTTTATCAATTTAATTTTATAATCTACCATGCGATGAATTTATCATGCGAAGAATTTACCATGCGAAGAATTTACCACGCGATGAATTTACTATGCGATGAATTTACCACGCGATGAATTTACTATGCGATGAATTTACCATGCGATGAATTTATGGCGATGAATTTACCGGCGATGAATTTACTGCGATGAATTTACCGGATACCAGACCACTGCACTGACAGAAAGGCAGCCAATTCGAACACTTTAAGTGCGCAGGCTAGAGGAAGAAGGAGAGAACACTGGAAGTGCAAGAGTTGCGAGGAGGAAGTAAATCAAGGAGAGGAGCAGGTGAAGAAGTAATGAAAGGGAGAACGGAGAGACGGGTCTCTTGATGTGGTCCACGGTCACCCTCTAGCAAGGAGATGAGCTTACAGAGCTGATGATGGAAGAAACTAGAAGAGAGGGACTGAACACCAATGGTAGAAGGTTTTGGATTGGTTTTGTTCGTGGTGACATCAAGCAGGAAGAGAGAGAAGGGACTGGTTAGCATTTATGTAGCACCCAGAGGGGAGGAGGGGGAGATATACATATAGGAGTGATGAGAAGGGAGGGAATTCAACTTGAACGACCTGCTTTGCGAATCTCATGTTGACGAAGACGCGGGAGGCTGGGGGAGTGAATGGCAAAGGATATGGACTTGATGATTCTTCACATCAGAAGAGTGCAAGAAACCTATATTTTGAGAAGTTGAAAACAAGGAGGACATGGTATTGCCCGGGACATGAGAGTAGTAAAGACGGGGAGGGAAAGCACTGTGAATGGGAGGTAGTCAATCACATGGCCATCATAGTAAGATAGAAGAAGAAGAAAAATAGGATTAAGATGGATGAATGAATAGGATTAAATAGGATTAAGATGGCAAAGAAGACAGATTGGGGAAACACAGAAAAGAGATGAGAAGAGAGATTGAAGCTATGTTAGAGGTGGTGAAGATGAAGTACATGGATATAGTGAAGAGCAATAGGATGAATGACAGTGTAGACAGAGAGAGAGAAGAAAAGGCTTTGGAGAAACATATAAAACTGAGAGAAATAGAAGGAGAAGTGCAGGAGGGTGAATGGATAAGATAGAGACGGCAATTGAAGAAATCATGCGCATTCAAACTTAGCTTGTTTCGTCTGCAATTTACATTTGTGTTTGAATAAGTATGAAATTTCTTCTATAGCTTCCACAAATATTCCGAATACCCAACACTTTATCATTCTTCAGCTCTCTGACACAGGAGTTTCTAATTTAGAATGTCTAAACTGTTTACTAATGCCGTGAGATGACACATATACTGTATAATTAAATTAAATTGTTATTTTCATTTACCATTTACCTTTTTTTTTTTATTTTTATTGTTTCAATTTAAATGGAGAATTATTTATAGTATAATGTCATATTTTATCAGAATTTTTCTCACTAAATGAAAGGATATCTACCTAATTTACAATTTTTTTTTTCATTATAATCAAGTTTTTGAAGTTCACTCTCCGGCCCAAGTGATCATATATGATTACTTGTCCTTTTAGGGGAACAAGGCGGTATGCCATTTATGATCACTTCAATTTATCAAATTTCCATGAAAAATACTAAAAAAATGGAAAAATGCACATGATTAAAAGTGTCATAGAAATAGATATTGTATATAAATTAATAATCGAAAAATCAAATTTCACTTCATTCAAAGGGTTAAACTAATTGGAAACTCTAAAATAATATGATGTTAAAAGTAAATAAAAGAGGGCTTGATATATTATATATATTCATGAAAAAATACCCATACATTATAAACCAAAATATACCCTCATTCTTATATATAATCGACCACAATAAACCCTTATCTATATATATTATCAACTACTATATACCTATATCCTTATACATATATTACCAACTACTCTACCTTTACAATAATCACCCTACAACTGTGTTCTGTAGGTGTTCAACTGTGTTCTGTAGGTGTTCAACTCTGTCCTGTAGGTGTTCAACTGTGTTCTGTAGGTGTTCAACTGTGTCCTGTAGGTGTTCAACTGTGTTCTGTAGGTGTTCAACTGTGTTCTGTAGGTGTTCAACTCTTTTCTGTAGGTGTTCAACTGTGTTCTGTAGGTGTTCAACTGTGTTCTGTAGGTGTTCAACTGTGTTCTGTAGGTGTTCAACTGTGTTCTGTAGGTGTTCAACTGTGTTCTGTAGGTGTTCAAATGTGTTCTGTAGGTGTTCAAATGTGTTCTGTAGGTGTTCAACTGTGTTCTGTAGGTGTTCAACTGTGTTCTGTAGGTGTTCAAATGTATCCTGTAGGTGTTCAACTGTGTTCTGTAGGTGTTCAACTGTGTTCTGTAGGTGTTCAACTCTTTTCTGTAGGTGTTCAACTGTGTTCTGTAGGTGTTCAACTGTGTTCTGTAGGTGTTCAACTGTGTTCTGTAGGTGTTCTACTGTGTTCTGTAGGTGTTCAACTGTGTTCTGTAGGTGTTCAAATGTGTTCTGTAGGTGTTCAAATGTGTTCTGTAGGTGTTCAACTGTGTTCTGTAGGTGTTCAACTCTGTTCTGTAGGTGTTCAACTGTGTTCTGTAGGTGTTCAACTGTGTTCTGTAGGTGTTCAACTGTGTTCTGTAGGTGTTCAACTGTGTTCTGTAGGTGTTCAACTGTGTTCTGTAGGTGTTCAACTCTGTTCTGTAGGTGTTCAACTGTGTTCTGTAGGTGTTCAACTGTGTTCTGTAGGTGTTCAACTGTGTCCTGTAGGTGTTCAACTGTGTTCTGTAGGTGTTCAACTTTGTTCTGTAGGTGTTCAACTTTGTTCTGTAGGTGTTCAATTGTGTTCTGTAGGTGTTCAACTGTGTTCTGCAGGTGTTCAACTGTGTTCTGTAGGTGTTCAACTGTGTTCTGTAGGTGTTCAACTGTGTTCTGTAGGTGTTCAAATGTGTTCTGTAGGTGTTCAAATGTGTTCTGTAGGTGTTCAACTGTGTTCTGTAGGTGTTCAACTCTGTTCTGTAGGTGTTCAACTGTGTTCTGTAGGTGTTCAACTGTGTCCTGTAGGTGTTCAACTGTGTTCTGTAGGTGTTCAACTGTGTTCTGTAGGTGTTCAACTCTTTTCTGTAGGTGTTCAACTCTTTTCTGTAGGTGTTCAACTCTTTTCTGTAGGTGTTCAACTCTTTTCTGTAGGTGTTCAACTGTGTTCTGTAGGTGTTCAACTGTGTTCTGTAGGTGTTCAACTGTGTTCTGTAGGTGTTCAACTGTGTTCTGTAGGTGTTCAAATGTGTTCTGTAGGTGTTCAAATGTGTTCTGTAGGTGTTCAACTGTGTTCTGTAGGTGTTCAACTGTGTTCTGTAGGTGTTCAAATGTGTCCTGTAGGTGTTCAACTGTGTTCTGTAGGTGTTCAACTGTGTTCTGTAGGTGTTCAACTCTTTTCTGTAGGTGTTCAACTGTGTTCTGTAGGTGTTCAACTGTGTTCTGTAGGTGTTCAACTGTGTTCTGTAGGTGTTCAACTGTGTTCTGTAGGTGTTCAACTGTGTTCTGTAGGTGTTCAAATGTGTTCTGTAGGTGTTCAAATGTGTTCTGTAGGTGTTCAACTGTGTTCTGTAGGTGTTCAACTCTGTTCTGTAGGTGTTCAACTGTGTTCTGTAGGTGTTCAACTGTGTTCTGTAGGTGTTCAACTGTGTTCTGTAGGTGTTCAACTGTGTTCTGTAGGTGTTCAACTGTGTTCTGTAGGTGTTCAACTCTGTTCTGTAGGTGTTCAACTGTGTTCTGTAGGTGTTCAACTGTGTTCTGTAGGTGTTCAACTGTGTCCTGTAGGTGTTCAACTGTGTTCTGTAGGTGTTCAACTGTGTTCTGTAGGTGTTCAACTCTTTTCTGTAGGTGTTCAACTGTGTTCTGTAGGTGTTCAACTGTGTTCTGTAGGTGTTCAACTGTTTCCTGTAGGTGTTCAACTCTTTTCTGTAGGTGTTCAACTGTGTTCTGTAGGTGTTCAACTGTGTTCTGTAGGTGTTCAACTGTGTTCTGTAGGTGTTCAACTGTGTTCTGTAGGTGTTCAACTGTGTTCTGTAGGTGTTCAACTGTGTTCTGTAGGTGTTCAACTCTTTTCTGTAGGTGTTCAACTGTGTTCTGTAGGTGTTCAACTGTGTTCTGTAGGTGTTCAACTGTTTCCTGTAGGTGTTCAACTCTTTTCTGTAGGTGTTCAACTGTGTTCTGTAGGTGTTCAACTGTGTTCTGTAGGTGTTCAACTGTGTTCTGTAGGTGTTCAACTGTTTTCTGTAGGTGCTCAACTGTGTTCTGTAGGTGTTCAACTGTGTTCTGTAGGTGTCCAACTCTGTCCTGTAGGTGTTCAACTGTGTTCTGTAGGTGTTCAACTGTGTTCTGTAGGTGTTCAACTGTGTCCTGTAGGTGTTCAACTGTGTTCTGTAGGTGTTCAACTGTGTTCTGTAGGTGTTCAACTCTTTTCTGTAGGTGTTCAACTGTGTTCTGTAGGTGTTCAACTGTGTTCTGTAGGTGTTCAACTGTGTTCTGTAGGTGTTCAACTGTTTTCTGTAGGTGCTCAACTGTGTTCTGTAGGTGTTCAACTGTGTTCTGTAGGTGTCCAACTGTGTTCTGTAGGTGTTCAACTGTGTTCTGTAGGTGTTCAACTGTGTTCTGTAGGTGTCCAACTGTGTTCTGTAGGTGTTCAACTGTGTTCTGTAGGTGTTCAACTGTGTTCTGTAGGTGTTCAACTGTGTTCTGTAGGTGTTCAACTGTGTTCTGTAGGTGTTCAACTGTGTTCTGTAGGTGTTCAACTGTGTTCTGTAGGTGTTCAACTCTGTTCTGTAGGTGTTCAACTGTGTTCTGTAGGTGTTCAAATGTGTCCTGTAGGTGTTCAACTGTGTTCTGTAGGTGTTCAACTGTGTTCTGTAGGTGTTCAACTCTTTTCTGTAGGTGTTCAACTGTGTTCTGTAGGTGTTCAACTGTGTTCTGTAGGTGTTCAACTGTGTTCTGTAGGTGCTCAACTGTGTTCTGTAGGTGTTCAACTGTGTTCTGTAGGTGTCCAACTCTGTCCTGTAGGTGTTCAACTGTGTTCTGTAGGTGTTCAACTGTGTTCTGTAGGTGTTCAACTGTGTCCTGTAGGTGTTCAACTGTGTTCTGTAGGTGTTCAACTGTGTTCTGTAGGTGTTCAACTCTTTTCTGTAGGTGTTCAACTGTGTTCTGTAGGTGTTCAACTGTGTTCTGTAGGTGTTCAACTGTGTTCTGTAGGTGTTCAACTGTTTTCTGTAGGTGCTCAACTGTGTTCTGTAGGTGTTCAACTGTGTTCTGTAGGTGTCCAACTGTGTTCTGTAGGTGTTCAACTGTGTTCTGTAGGTGTTCAACTGTGTTCTGTAGGTGTCCAACTGTGTTCTGTAGGTGTTCAACTGTGTTCTGTAGGTGTTCAACTGTGTTCTGTAGGTGTTCAACTGTGTTCTGTAGGTGTTCAACTGTGTTCTGTAGGTGTTCAACTGTGTTCTGTAGGTGTTCAACTGTGTTCTGTAGGTGTTCAACTGTGTTCTGTAGGTGTTCAACTGTGTTCTGTAGGTGTTCAACTGTGTTCTGTAGGTGTTCAACTGTGTTCTGTAGGTGTTAAACTGTGTTCTGTAGGTGTTCAACTGTGTTCTGTAGGTGTTCAACTGTGTTCTGTAGGTGTTCAACTGTGTTCTGTAGGTGTTCAACTGTGTTCTGTAGGTGTTCAACTGTGTTCTGTAGGTGTTCAACTGTGTTCTGTAGGTGTTCAACTGTGTTCTGTAGGTGTTCAACTGTGTTCTGTAGGTGTTCAACTGTGTTCTGTAGGTGTTCAACTGTGTTCTGTAGGTGTTCAACTGTGTTCTGTAGGTTTTCAACTGTTTTCTGTAGGTGTTCAACTGTGTTCTGTAGGTGTTCAACTGTGTTCTGTAGGTGTTCAACTGTGTTCTGTAGGTGTTCAACTGTGTTCTGTAGGTGTTCAACTGTGTTCTGTAGGTTTTCAACTGTTTTCTGTAGGTGTTCAACTGTGTTCTGTAGGTGTTCAACTGTGTTCTGTAGGTTTTCAACTGTGTTCTGTAGGTGTTCATTGAACTCTGCAGTGATTTAAGTAGCCGTGGTCTTGCACTAACAATTCTATTAGCGTTCAACGTACGTTGTCTCTCAGACGTCTTCGACTTTCAACCAGATCCGTGCTTAGCAGAGGACCTTTTTCTTTCTTTTTCAAAAGAAGTCAGTACTTTTTTCGAGACAATAGCTCTTGCAACGCCAAACATTCGGACAGTTTCTGTTGCACTACCGCCTGCCATACGAACACCGACAATTTAGCCAATTTGAAAGTGCCATTTTTGAAAGGTTATAACCATAAAAGAACATTATTTAAATAAATAATAAACATTAATCAATAAAATATGTGCAGCTTTGTTTATCTATCATATGTTCAAATATGATGATTTCTATATGTGGTAAACGTTACCATTTTATGTCCACTCCCTGAATATCAGCTACACTAGTACACTGTGAATAGTCCGCTATTTTGTACCTAATTGTATATAAATGTATGAACATTTCATCTACATTTTCATTCTGTCTAAGTGTCTAAATAAATATAAAATTACATTTTAAAATGTACTTAAGTACATTCAAGTACTTTTATAAAATCTGTCTAATACCTAAGTAAATTTAACAAAGCAAATCTTATTAAGTGACCTAAGAAACGGAAAAACAAATCAAAAAATTAACACACAGCCAGAAAATGTCTGACGACTCTGAAATTGTTTCTCATGTTTTCGAACATTTAAAAAACATTCCCTCACTGGAAGAAGAATTCTAAAAGCAAAACGACAAACTAAAAACAACTATTGATATAAAATAATCACCTGAAGTTACTAAATAAATTTGATAAGAATAGATGAAATACGAATAAAAGAGTAAAAATTGAAATCCCCTGAACAAGTCATACGGTACTTAATGAGACAAATTTTGTTCGCTCTAGCGTCGATTAATTTTTTTTTCATAATATTATGTCCATTGCAAGTAAGTAGCCTCGAAATACATCTGCCTAATCAATATTGACAATTCTATTCATTTTTGAAGATTTAAAAACTAATACTTTAATACATATAGCACATATTCATTAGATTGGACAACATAATCCTTTTAAAAAATTATGATAATTACTTTTGTAAGAACGCACTTATAATGAATTTTCATATATCCGACACGATTGACTTTATAAAATTGTATTGATTTTCATTTTATTCAATGGTTCCCCTGAGACATATATATTTATTTATAGGTATAGCTATGTGCAATACATATGTCACTGATTTTTCTTTATTACTTCTTGGATTATTTTTTAGTCTTAATCTGAATATACTAAAATGGCTTAATTGCGCGATAGTCTTACAATATCTAAATTTTTACAATAAGGATTGGAAATAAAATTTGAGCTTGATATATTATATTTATTCATAAAAAATACCCTCATCCTGATATATAATCAACCATATATATTTAAAACCACAATACCCTTAAAAGTATATTTTATCAACCACTATACCCTTAAAAGTATATTTTATCAACCACTATACCTTTAAATTATATATTACCACCCTCAATACAAACAGAGACCATTATCACCATTAACATTTGTATCATTGAAAACAACTGGGATGAAAATTCCCCTATCCCATTATTGTTGCTACCAGGGTGAATGGTTGCAACCAGGATACAACCAGACGAGTGAAATGGCTTCTCTGCTGTCCAGTGAGGGTATAGTAGTGTACCAGTAACCGACAACTGTGACTGTCTACTTCACTTTAGATGTGGAAATGAGTTTCATCAGAAAACATTAGTTGCTGAAGAAAATCCTGAGAATGAAAAATCTTGTCTAATATTTTTTCAGAAAATACCACTATTGCTGCTCATTCATTTGCGGTAATTCTTGGACAAATAACATAGGTAAGTATATATTGTATAAACTCCTAAGTCTTGACAATTGTTTTAAATCCAACAGAATTCAAATTGAAATTATTAAAGTTTAAGATAAGGAAGACGACGGTGGTACACCATATGTAATCAAGGGAGGAAAAAATGGAAACACCATGCAGCTCTAAGTAGAAATCAGAATTGGGCAACTCTCTACGAACAGTTTTTGTGGAAACTGGAGTCTATAGGTGATCATTGAGCTTTCTAGTGACTTCAGGAACCTCTAACAATTCACCTTAGAGTTCGACAGTCTCTCTCTTCGACTAATGGCCAGACCTGTGCATACCATATAGGACGTTTCTCCTTCTCTGTCAAAAGAAATCATTACTTTTGAGACAGTAACTCTTTAAACGCAAAGTATTAGGCTACTTTCTATTTCCAAACGAGCACCAACAATTTGGCCTTTTTGAATCCGAGAAATTTCCATTGATAGGTTTGATTTTCTTAAATAGCAATTTTAAATTAACAAAAATATTCAATTATATCAAGCTTTCCTTGTAAAAATAAGCTACGCTAGTACACTGTAAATTACCAGTCTACTAAATGGTACATAATTATATATAGAAATTTTGCAAATTCAACCTGGATTTTAATTCTATCCCATAAAAAAGATCTTACTTCAAGATGTTCTCAAGGAATAATATTTGATTAATGATCTCTGATTTGAATTAATTTTGAATTTAATAATAATGGGAATACTATAGTGATACATAATAATTTACTGCTAATTTCAATCAATATGTTAATATTTCCTACAGACACTTGATTCATCTTGTTGCAGCTCATCCTCTTCTCCTACTGAAATCCCTTGCTTTATTTCTTCAAGTCTTTCTTCAGCTTGTTCTAAATTGAGTTGATATGGACATTTCAGTTTCTTCTTGGTGTTGAACCCAAGGCATTGATATGAATTGAATACTGAATCTGAATCCCGATCTCCATTATAAGGTTCATTGACATCAGAGTGATCATTGGCCTTTGCCACACATTTGTCGAAAAGCCATTCTCCTCCACCCTTTCCTGTGTCTTCAACTGCAATCTCAAGATAGTGGCGTCTGTCATTATCGAATTTTGCATATTCGTAATCTTCTCCTTCTTTCATCATTGGATAACAACCATATTGTTTCTTATTTTCATCTTTGTGTAACTTTTCCTCAGTGATTTTGGTTAGATAATTATCATGGTCAGCATCAGTAATGAGGATACGAGAGGCAACTCGAGGATCTAATGAAAGTGTATCAATTTCATAAATATTCGGTCCAAATTTTTCCAACAGCGCTGCCCATTCAATCTCGTAACTGACGTTGCCGTAGAACTGACTTTCCGTAAGTGGTATAGCTGGGCCAAACCACCATACCTTCAACTTCTGAAATTATAGAAATACTTTGAGTAACACTAGAATTGCTAAGAAATTGATATCAATAGAACTACTAAGCAGTGTAAATAGTATTTTTTAACATTTACTTTTGGGATGTAAATGTTGATATATTATATTATATTTTATATACCTAAGTAATCTACAGAAGTCAGAATATTTCAGTCGTGTTGCTTCCACTAATCTGACGATGAAAAAAAAAATTGTAGGTACGCTCTTTAGTTTGAATTTCAATTAGAATCTAATTTGATTGAAAAGATTCAAACTCAACTGGAAATCCTTATTATCAGAGGTAATTTAAACTCTGCGTTGAAGGTTTTTCAGATTTCAAGCTTTCGAATAGAAAGATTTCTATTCATCATCAGTAGAAGGGTGGAAAACCTGGACCTGAAAATGAATTTTATGACCAATAGTTGTATGTTGGATACCGTCTTTCTATTTCAACTATCTCTCTAAGGCCCATAATATAGTAGCAGTTTCACCGTCGCGTTTTCACTGCCCTGTTTGCGCTTCTTCAATTAATCACGAGTAAATGAATGGAAGGCGGTAGAAACGCTAGTATAGTATGCAAATTTGCTTTTCATTCATTCATCCGTGATTGATTGAAGACGCGTAAACAGTGCAGTGAAAACGCGGCGGTGAAACTGCTTGTATAGTATGGGCCAAAGGCACCCATAAACTTGTGTTTATCAACACGGCCTTTAAGACATGCTCATTGCAAAATGTTCAGCTGCAATTAATTTAAACAAAACCCTTCATACTTGCGATTTTTTAACAGCATTTTTTATACGGCAGAAAAGCTCAGTCCCCTGCTAAAATAAGAGCAGAATTTTCAACGCTAGAACTTTAGCAGGATACGAATGTCTATTGTACCGTTCACATTAGTCTTTTTTTCACTGCTGGGATTGCATACATACACAAAACTTTTGACAAAAAAAAAATGAAAAATAATCATCTACAATGGTTATAATTTTCTACCCACGTAACAAGGGTCCCCTGGCAATTGTGATAGAGTTGTAATAGTTAGGTAAGTTATGAATTATCGGACAGTTACACATATTTTATCATTTATGAAAAAGTACATATCGCTTGTTTGCGAGAACACTGTCATGACTTCAAAAAAGCTACTTTTCAGGAGAGGCATTTTAGTGTTTATCGTTAGGACATTAGCCTCTCTAGCGGTATATTTTTGAGTTACAATGATGATCATTTTTTTACCAAAATGATTATCATTTTATGATTTATATGTCTATATGGATAACTCTAAAATACATGTTTTTGTGTTTATGACGTTGTTGCTGCAAACAAGCGATATGTATAATTAATATGACATTTTAACTCTTTATTTGTTGATTATCGAAAATGTGGAACTGTTCGATAATTCAGAACATACCCTATCATGCCAAATTACCTTTTTCCATATCATGACCAGAGAAAATGATATCCAGGGAAAATGATAACCAGAGAAAATGATAATCAGAGAAAATGAAAAAAAAAATCAGAGAAAATGATAACGAGTGAAAATGATAACCAGAGAAAATGATAACCAGAGAAAATGATAATCAGAGAAAATGAAAATCAGAGAAAATGATAACGAGTGAAAATGATAACCAGAGAAAATGATAACCAGAGAAAATGATAACGAGAGAAAATGATAACGAGAGAAAATGATAACGAGAGAAAATGATAACCAGAGAAAAAGATAACCAGAGAAAATGAAAATCAGAGAAAATGATAACCAGAGAAAATGATAACGAGAGAAAATGATAACGAGAGAAAATTATAACCAGAGAAAATGATGAGCAGAGAAAATGATAACCAGAGAAAATGATAACGAGAGAAAATGATAACGAGAGAAAATGATAACCAGAGAAAATGACAACCAGAGAAAATGATAACGAAAGAAAATGATAACCAGAGAAAATGATAACCAGAGAAAATGATAACCAGAGAAAATGAAAATCAGAGAAAATGATAACAAGAGAAAATGATAACCAGAGAAAATGGTAACCAGAGAAAATGATAAACTAATGATAACTAGAGAAAATGATAACAAGAGAAAATGGTAACCAGAGAAAATGATAAACTAATGATAACCACTTTTAATCAGAGAAAAATGTTAAGATGAGCATTTTTTCTAATGCAAGTGTGGACACTTGCCAAATGAGCATTTTTTTAAAGGCAGCGTTGAGAAACGCAAGTGTGAAGCGGGCCTTATAGTTTATTATTATTAGTTGATCGATTAAATATTGAGATATGAAACAAAAATAAAAATTTGTTACTACCTATAGCTACTGCTAACAACATTCATTCTCCAGAATAATTCTACTTGCTATATATTTGTAGCAAAATCATATGAGTTTTATTGCTCTCAAGTGTCCTCTTGCTTCACCTTGTTTCTAAGTGTGTCCTCTATTCCTATGCGCTACTTGTTGCTATGAATGTCCTCTTGTCCTCTTGAGTTTACAAACAAAACATAGGATGGAGAAGACGTATCCAACATACAACCATTGGTCATAAGATTCATTGACAGGTCCAGGTTTTCCACCCTTCTCCTGATGATGAATAGAAATCTTTCTATTCGAAAGCTTGAAACCTGAAAAAAACCTTCAACGCAGAGTTTAAATAACCTCTAACAATAAATTAGAATATATTGAACAAATATTCCATGTTCAGCCTTCATATTTTAAACTGTTATGTTTTAACCTGATATAAGAAAAGTTTTCAGTTTTCTAAATTTTCCCTTTAAAATACCTTTTAATGCCAAAATTAATTTCTTATTCATATTAATGTCAGCCAGATAACCTTTTTAACATTATTTCTGTTTTTTTTTTATAAAGTGTTAAATTACAAATTTTAATTTTAAATTAATTTCAACTTTATTTGATATTTTTCTAATGTCTTCCCCAAAGAACAGTGGTCGGTAAAGGATTAATCCGAAAGAATCATCACCCTGTACATGACTTCCCAAAAAAACGTAACCCAATTTAAAGTAAGTATATTTCAATAACTATTAAAACAACATGGTTTTTTTTCTTGTATCATTTTGTTTTTAAACCCATCTCTGTCCACAGTTAAATTCCATCAAATTTTATTCATTTTTGTGAATATTATAACGATTTTTTCAATGGGTGGTGAAAATAGTCTAGCGCGAATGGTCAGAAAAAAGACAATGAAGTAAGTTGAAGCACTAATTTATTCGAAAACAACGCAGATTTTGAAAAGCATTCGAGAAGCTATTCCATTTATAAAATAAAGACAATCTGGAGAAATGTGTTTAGTTTTAATTTTAAACAGATAATAAAAATCATGATGAGAGATTTGGATTAAAAAAACTTTTTAATTATCAGAAAAAATGAAGAAATGACAAGAATTATAGACATATATTATTTTTGTCGACTAGATTGTACCTTGATGGCATTCAAAGCAAACGCTGTAGATGTTTTTTTCATGGACTGAAAATTAGCCGTGTTAATTAGACCATATAGGTCTGTGCTCGTATTGTTCTATGTATATTAAATAGTACTAGTATTTCACTTTAGATAAATTTGTTTTGTAGCAAAATTTACATAAATTGTATATCTATTTCAATATACATCGTAAATTTAAATTGACTTAGTCTATACTAATATCATAAATCTAATTTTCATAGAAATAAATCTTTTTCTTATAAGGATTGTTCTCGACAACTTTTTCGATGATAAAAAAGAATTGAATATATTAAATAGATGGAACATTAATAGACAACAAGTAGCTTGATTTCATAATATAATAATTTCACTTGAGAAATATATTACCTTTAAATGGTCCTTCTTACTATCCACACATTTTTTGTAGTCGATATTGTAACTCTGTAGTGACTTCATCTTATGAGACTTCTCCACTTCATCAAAGTGCATGCACCGACTTACTAGACCAAGCGGTTCATATTCTGCATTTACCAATGTACTGAAACCTTTGAAATACATTTCAAGCAACTATATGTTCGTTACTATAATCTGAAATAAAAAAAGTTATTTGAAAGAAATAATTATTCAGCAAGGTAAACTTTAAGATACATAAATTTTGTTATAAGATTGAATTTATTAAATTAAGAGCTAATGGTGTAATAAGAATGGTTTGTCATAATTATGGTATGAATAACTATATTTTTAGTAAGTAATAAACAGCTCTCATTTGTTTTTGTATATTTTAAATAATTGATTATAGGTTTACATTACTAAATCTTAAAGTACAAATAAAATTAAATATTTTTTTCAAATATATGTAACGAACATTTTTTAAATTAATTCTACAATCTTCAAGCAGCCCTAACAATAATTAACAAAGTGGTGGGATATTTTAAATTTTATTCCATCAAAACTTTATAATTGTATATGCAGTATTACTTAATATTTTTTTCTAAATTATGGATGGAACTATGTTCTTATAAAATTGCTTGGGAAAACTTTTCATATATAGGTGTAGAAATAGGTTCTCTGTAGAAATAGGTTCTCTGCACATATAGGTTCTCTGCACATATAGGTTCTCTGAACATATAGGTTCTCTGTAGAAATAGGTTCTCTGCACACATAGGTTCTCTGCACATATAGGTTCTCTGCACACATAGGTTCTCTGCACATATAGGTTCTCTGTAGAAATAGGTTCTCTGCACATATAGGTTCTCTGTAGAAATAGGTTCTCTCCACAAATAGGTTCTCTGAAATCATAATAGCTTCCACTGAACTCCAATTTAGCTTTGGAATAGGGGAACATGTTATTACAATTGTAGCCAGTATGGGGGCAAGTTATTACATTTGTGGCCAGTATTGGAACGTGTTATTACATTGGTGGCCAGTATGGGGGCGTGTTATTACATTATTGGCCAGTATTGGGACATTTCATTACATTGGTAGCCAGTATTGGGACATGTTATTACATTGGTGGCCAGTATCGGGACGTGTTATTACATTGGTGGCCAGTATAGGGTCCAATGGGAATAAAATATTCCTTTTATTTGATGCCTAGCCTCCTCATTAATTTACGTACAAGTCGAGATTACTCATTAGAGAAAAGTTTTGTAATATTATACTTTTATCAACCAACAGAACCCAATATTTTTTACATCAGGACATACAAAGGAAACCGCGGAGAACCTAACTTGAAATTACGCCTCACTATCCCATCCTGTATCGTTGTTTCTAACCTTCAAACATTTTCTGTCGACCATCTCAATAATACAGCAAAAGAAAATATCGAATTATTTTTAGATTTGCTAAGATAATTAGTACAGGCATTCGTAGAGCGCATACCTTCGCTACCGCCTCAATCGATTTTTGACCTTTTCGTGATCTAGATTTTCGACCTGATTGCTTCAAAAATGTATATATAATTATATTATATATACTGGGGTCCTTAAACTACACTTGGGTTAACACTGGGGTCCTTAAACTACACTTGGGTTAAAACTGAGGTCCTTAAACTACACTTGGGTTAACACTGGGGTCCTTAAACTACACTTGGGTTAACACTGGGGTCCTTAAAATACACTTAGGTTAATACTGGGGTCCTTAAAGTACACTTGGGTTAACACTGGGGTCCTTAAACTACACTTGGGTTAATACTGGGGTCCTTAAACTACACTTGGGTTAACACTGGGGTCCTTAAACTACACTAGGGTAAATACTGGGGTCCTTAAACTACACTTGGGTTAACACTGGGGTCCTTAAACTACACTTGGGTTAACACTGGGGTCCTTAAAGTACACTTGGGTTAATACTGGGGTCCTTAAAGTAAACTTGGGTTAATACTGGGGTCCTTAAACTACACTAGGGTAAATACTGGGGTCCTTAAACTACACTTGGGTTAATACTGGGGTCCTTAAACTACACTAGGGTTGATACTGGGGTCCTTAAACTACACTTGGGTTAATACTGGGGTCCTTAAACTACACTTGATCCCAAAATTCCAATAGAAAAATATAAAAGGTGTAACTATTCTATAATTTATTTTAATATAAACCTAATATATTCATACCAAACAGAAAAATTAATCAGAAATTAAATTATTTATTATATATTGTGTTCAATTTAATAAACGATTATTTATTCATGTTATGTACATTATAGTTTGCATGTACATAGACATCTATGCAAGTGAAGTCAAAAAATATTACTTTTTCATTATATTCTATAGTGCTTTAAGCGAGAGCTATACCTACCTTATTATTTCGTACATTTATATAAATAAATTATATAAATATAAATATCATAAAATTTCATTAAAATTTTCTTTTGATAAAAATGTGAGATTGCTTACTTTCATTAGGGTTTCTTTGAAATGTTGTTAAAGAAAACTTACAAAGTTTAAATAAATTAGCCAAAATATTAAAAGCACATAGAAATAATTTAGGTTGTAAGATTTCATATCTACAGCAGAATCACATCAGCTGTAATAATTAAAACAGTATGAGTGAGAGCCCGTATTGGTTTACTTTGAATAACTCTTTAATTATCACGTAATTGAAGGTATTGGATATAGCAGGTGTTTAATTTTAGAAAATTAGCTTCGTATCATAATTTGAAGAAATAGATCGATTTAAATTTATATCGTGAATTTTAATATCAATGCTGCATTATGGATTAACATATCGCAAGGTTATTCATTATATATTTAATTACAGAAATCAAATATTTGTAAAAAAAAATCTTTATTGTAAGGTTTGTTTTTCCCAACTGCGTGTTTTAATGATAAAACGAATGAAATATTTTAAGAATTCAAACCACAAAATATGTCTTTTTAAAAAGAGAGTATTTAAAAAAAAGAATATATTTCATGAAATAGTATTTTTTTAAATAGTATTTTTATAAAATTAGTCTTATTAAGAAAATAGTAATTTTAATAAAAAATTTATTTCAAAAATAGTCTTTCTTGTAAAATAGTCTTTTTTAAAAAATCGTCTTATTAAATAAATTGTCTTTTTAAACAAAAATAATTTAACATCTGAGGACAAACTCTGCTAATTTTATCGAAGCTTTACGAAAAGATTTTTCGAGAGTCTTCTCATACAATATGATAATTTCACATGAAAAAATTATTTACCTTCAAATAGTCAATCTTGTACCTCACACATTTGCTGATTTTGTAACTCTTTAGCAACTTCTTATCGTGAGAACGTTTCACGTCATCAAAGTGCATACACCGACTTACTAAACTGAAGGATTCATATTTTGGATAGGTCAATGTACTGAAATCTTCGAAAACCATTTTAATCAGCTATAGGTTCGTTAGCTATAATCTGAAATAAAGATGTTGCTTGAATGAAATTGAAAAAAATTAAAACAAGATTAGATTAGAAAAAAAGGATATTTTACGACAATATTTGGTTGAAAATAATTTGAGTAAGTGAAAGAAGAAATCTATTCATAAATGATAATTATAGATTAATACTATGAATTCATATTTCTTAAAAAGTTGATTATAGGATAACCCTAAAGAGTTTGACGTGTGTTTTCCTTTTCAAATTACTTTATATCTTTCATGTCATTCCTTTAAATTTATCAGCCTTTCTTGACTTTGTTTCTACATAAATAGCAAATACATTTTTGTATTTAGAAGTTAAAATATATCAGCATGTCGGCGTAATTATCACGTAAATTAGGAAATTATTTTTAGACTGCGGTGACGTGTGGCAACGTAGAAATACAGTTTGGTTAGCCTCTAAGCACACATCAGTCCACGTTTTCATGGAGTACTCACACATGCGCGAGCTGTGATTGAGTCACACTCCACCCAATCACAGCTCTGCTCTCTTAGGTGCCAATGTCTTATATACCTATGTATTTATTTCCTCTCATATGTTCAATATATTTACTTGAAATTTGGTTAGTAAATATACTAAAATAACAACTTGTAAAAATACAGTGACGCAGGTTTATAAGTAAGACATGTATTTTTTAAACACATAGTAAAACCCTCCCATACATTCTGATAGTCAAACTCATTAAGGTTAAGTTTACTAAATTTTAAAGTACAAATAAGATTACTCACTTGTACCTATATAAAGAATATTTTTAAAACGACCGTGACAATTAATAATAATTAAAGTGGTGGCACAGTATACTTTTTATTCACAATTTAATGTCTATTCCATCACAGCTTATATATTTGAAGTAAAATTTATTGAATATTTAAATATGCAAAAATTATAACATTAGTAACACTCAGATATATAGGTAAATATATGGTATATGGAGCTTCAAATTTAACAATTGAAATTCATTTTAAAATTTAAAAAAATACTAGGAAATATTTTATGTGAGTTATTTGAACGATAACAACAATAAATTGTACATACAATATAAATTATAGATCTATACAGACTCGTGTTTACGATAAAAGATAGTGTTATCGAATGAAAAACTTTAAATATAATTATGTATACTATTAATTAATATAAGAGCTAGGAAATTTATAAATCATTTGACTTTAAAACAGTTATACAATATTATTATTAACATATTAGTAATATCCATTTACAAATTGAGAAAGTAAGAAGTGGAATAATATTTATTGACTCCGTGTAAAATGCCGTACCACTAAAGAGGTTCATTGTCAAATTATAAACACCTAACAAACATGAATGTGATCATTGGATTCAATGATGCAGAATCAGTTGATTTATATTGTAAGAGTTACACATAACCATTTATACCAGGGGTGGGCAAATGCAGCACTCAGTGCTATTTTGGCACTCAAAACGGCACCACTGCCCACCCGGGAAACGGTGCTTTATTTTCTTCCAAAGAAAATTAAGAATTTTTAGCCCTGACTGCTCTATAAATTAAAAGGATAATATAGAAGTGCATGGTCAATTAATTGAAGAACAGTATATTTACTTTGATAGTAAATTTTATCCCTTAACAAGAAATTTTTGTTTATTGTTACAATAGTGCCGGTGTTTAATTTATTTACCTCTGTCTCTTTTTATAAAGATCCGTTAAATTTACATCTTTCATACGCTTGTCTTGGGATATTCAAACACTGTGGTAAATATTTATGCAATCATTTTTAATTCCCATTTTTAATAAGTTAGGTAAGTAATTTATCCTGTGAATTTATGAGTTACTTATTATTACTTATGCAAGATAGCTTATTTTTGTTTTTATTGTGATATTTTCACATGAAGAAAATTTCTTTATATATCATTTATTAATTATTTTTAATGCGAATGATAAATCTACTACCAATATTTATGTGCAAAATATGTACCGTTGTACATGTTCGTACTTCAATTAAATATACCACCTCATTACATAATTACTCAGTATCCCAGCAATTTAGAAAACGAAAAGAAAATTGGCACCGACATTCCATCTTTCGGCACTGAAAAACACAACGTGTGCCCACCCCTGATTTATACTGTTCAGAACACAGGGAACTATTAAAATGTACCTCCTTTCTCTGATTGATATACGTGCAGTACTACTTTTATTCGGTGTGCCCAAGAAGGTTATGATTCTTCCGTCTAAGATTTCAAAAATATAGATAAAAACGCCTAAGAATTTTTAGGTTATCGTTTGAATAAAATATTTTTTCTAAAATACTGGTATTAATGAATATGGTTATATAAATAGTTACAATTAACGATCGTAATTTTAACGATATATTTTTTGAGGATATCGTGTTTTAAGGTTAAGGTATTTATATCTATTTTTTTTTAATTACAGTTGTTAATGTATATTATTTTTAGAATATAGCACTTTTTGGATATAGGTTATTAAAATAGCATTTCTAACTCACAAGTTTTTAAAGTTATAGTAAATAAAGATATTGTTTCTAAGAATACGTACACAGCGTATATGTTTTTTGAGTTACTGTCTCCACCGCCTAAGTTCCTATCGATACAGTACAGTATGGATATTGTGTAATCTGAATATGGCACTAACGCAGACTTTTCTTTGATTGGTCGGCCAAAACCTACAAGAAGGGGGCGGAGTCCTGTTTTATGCAGTCATATGGGTATTTTAGCACAAACAGCAACAGCGCTTCATAAATTAAGTTGTTAGATGTATAATTAATATCAGCTCTAGTTACATTAGATTTTGGTTATCGATGGTTATTAGGGATGTGACAATATAGAACATATTCCATTCTTTATATTGTCACATATTATATGCCTATCTCTGCCATATGTAGCAGGAATATTTGGAATTCCGTTCCTTAGTCTTGAATTGTTCAATTAAAATAATTGTGTTTTTAATTACTTAATTAAATTTTATACCGTAACATACGTGCTATTAGTTTACATATTTTAGTGCAGTAGGTACAAGTTTTTAAAATAAATAAATTCATTTATTTATCAATGACAATTACTAACAGTAGCTAATTACTAAATACCAAGTGTTATATACATTTCCTGATATATTTGTGTTTTTATTATTCCACCTACGAACTTTTTAGATTTTAATGAACATTTTCATAAAATCTAGGTATTAAGTTTACGCATTTAATAGCAGTATATCTAAGGGAGTCTACAGATAATTTGAAAACGTTTTCTATGCAGTGGTCACTGAAGAAAACTGCATAGGGAAGCTGTGGTAGACTATTTCATGTTGCAAAGTGAACAAGTTGCACATACTTATCGGTTTGCATATATGCACACGCGCATATTTTATGCTCTTGAAATATTTTGCAGAGTCACTGCATGTATGCAATATGCACAATATCACATTATTAATCTATATTATATTTCACTTAAGAAATTACATCTAGGTAGGTAGCCCAATCTAGTATAAGTATAGGTATAGGTATATATATCAATTTTGTACACCTACCTAAAACCTATTGATAGAGGATTTCTTTGAAATCTGTAGATTAAGTAATTATTATATTTCTGAATGAATGTATTTTAATTGCACATGATATAGTTTATAATAGATTCTACCACGTATAAGTTGCGTTTAAAATTACAACGATATCACATTTTCCACTATAACTATAATATTTGTTGTATTAATACTAATATTTGTTGTAGTAAACGCGTCTATATATATATATATTATATCAATACGAAAAGTACTGCCATTTAAGTAGGCTATACAGCTGTCAGCTAATTATTTAAAATAATGGTGACTCGCAGTTGGAGCAGTGCTACCTACTCTACTAGCTTTAACAGCATCTCATAATTCTTGAGTCAGAAAATATTTTGAAGTGTAAATTGAATATACTAGGTAACTAGAATCTAGATCGTTCATTTATGGTTGATTTGTTGTAGCCAAATTTCAATAAAATAACCATAAACTCTAGATTGTTGAAGCAAGAAATTTTATTATTTCAAATTTGACATAACTAAATATAAAATTGCTAGTAGGTATGAATCTTTTTCATTATGTATAGCTACACTAAACTAGAGGGGTAGTACCGTGCGGGAGTATTTTGTGACGTGAAAGAAGTGAGGCAATACCATGCTATTTTGTTTATACCTAGTTAATGATATATAATTAGAGCTTATTACATACCATTTTCATGACATTCACATAAAGTATTTAACGAGAATAACGAATTTGTCATCCAATTTTGTCTAAACCTACTTAAAATTATTTTTATTTCGTATATTTACATGTATTTAGTACGGCAATATAGCATGGTATAATAACCATGCTATTTCGAGGTAAAGGACCACCAAAGTTATATCTATGTGATCTACCTATATAAATATATGACCTGTAAAATATATTAATTCACGGTGTTATAAATTCTATCAACAGTCACCCTGATAGATTTTCGTCAGGGAAGTTTTCTATTATGGTATTGTGTTCTATGTTTGTTAGTTTGTTCGTCACGCACTCTCATTGCGTCCGGTTGGAATACATTTAAGAGCTGTTATTTTTTCATTTCATTTCCCCCTTGATGTTCATAATTGCACCAAATCATGTCAAATAACTTAAAACATTCTCTGAGACTATTTATTATATATATATTTTTTATTTATACAGATCCAGAAAAGTTACAAACTTGAGGAACATTAAATATATACGTACATCAATCTAAATTAAAACATGATAAAAGTACTAAACTACCTAAAAATAAAAAGAACTATGCAGTGGGTTAGCTTAAAATTAATCAATATATTTATTCCTACAGTATTCTTTAAAAACAATTTAAAATTTAAAATCTGACATGGGGCATTATCGGGTATATTATTAAAAAGATGAATAGAAAACACTAATAATATTTTTGAACCAATGGAAAAATAATTCAATTAATTAAGGATTATTTATTAATATTTATGTTAATTAAATCTTATTTACCATTTTTCTGATTGCAAAATATTACCTAAATAAATAAAAAGAAACTATGACAGTTGATACTTTCAAAATGAATTTGCTATACGCCTATACAAGTGACAACAATTTGATATACAATACCATCCTCTATGACGTCACGAGGGGAGCTTCACAGAAGAAACTCAATTTCAATTTGTAGTTATTGTATCATGGTAGTACCTATCCTATTTATTAAATGATTTGAAAGCAAAATTTATTTCTGAGTAAGGAATTCAAGTATTCAGTTAATTTCATTTAGTAATGTATAAACCGAGAGAAAAGAGTGTGCCGATATGACAGATTAAAATGTGTCGTATCAACACACGTATTGTTTCAAAACCAACACATATAGATTTCAATCAGAGTTCCATATTGACACAGTAAGATGAAGAGCGCCAAAATGACACTTGAATAGGTGTTTTGTTCCGACACAGATAGCTATTTATGACGTACCTGTTTGTGTGACAACTTATAGTGTGGAGTGTCACTGTGCCTTCTCAAAAGGCATAAAACCTGTTGCATATGCAGTATATTTCCCAGTGCATATACTGCATATTTGGAAATGCATATTGTTAGTTGTCACAACCCTAATGATGTTATACTGTCAGAGAAAAAAGTCACTGTGATGATGTACTATCAGTGAAAATAGTCACTGTGATGATGTACCATCAGAGAAAAGAGTCACTGTGATGATGTACTATCAGTGAAAAGAGTCACTGTGATGATGTACCATCAGAGAAAAGAGTCACTGTGATGATGTACCATCAGAGAAAAGAGTCACTGTGATGATGTACCATCAGAGAAAAGAGTCACTGTGATGATGTATCATCAGTGAAAAGAGTCACTGTGATGATGTACTATCAGAGAAAAGAGTCACTGTGATGATGTACTATCAGTGAAAAGAGTCACTGTGATGATGTACTATCAGAGAAAAGAGTCACTGTGATGATGTACTATCAGTGAAAAGAGTCACTGTGATGATGTACTATCAGAGAAAAGAGTCACTGTGATGATGTACTATCAGTGAAAAGAGTCACTGTGATGATGTACTATCAAGTGAAAAGAGTCACTGTGATGATGTACTATCAGAGAAAAGAGTCACTCTGATGATGTACTATCAGAGAAAAGAGTCACTGTGATGATGTACTATCAGAGAAAAGAGTCACTGTGATGATGTACTATCAGAGAAAAGAGTCACTGTGATGATGTACTATCAGTGAAAAGAGTCACTGTGATGATGTACTATCAGAGAAAAGAGTCACTGTGATGATGTACTATCAGAGAAAAGAGTCACTGTGATGATGTACTATCAGAGAAAAGAGTCACTGTGATGATGTACTATCAGAGAAAAGAGTCACTGTGATGATGTACTATCAGAGAAAAGAGTCACTGTGATGATGTACTATCAGAGAAAAGAGTCACTGTGATGATGTACTATCAGAGAAAAGAGTCACTCTGATGATGTACTATCAGAGAAAAGAGTCACTGTGATGATGTACTATCAGAGAAAAGAGTCACTGTGATGATGTACTATCAGAGAAAAGAGTCACTGTGTTGATGTACTATCAGTGAAAAGAGTCACTGTGATGATGTACTATCAGAGAAAAGAGTCACTGTGATGATGTACTATCAGTGAAAAGAGTCACTGTGATGATGTACTATCAGAGAAAAGAGTCACTGTGATGATGTACTATCAGAGAAAAGAGTCACTCTGATGATGTACTATCAGTGAAAAGAGTCACTGTGATGATGTACTATCAGAGAAAAGAGTCACTGTGATGATGTACTATCAGTGAAAAGAGTCACTGTGATGATGTACCATCAGAGAAAAGAGTCACTGTGATGATGTACCATCAGAGAAAAGAGTCACTGTGATGATGTACCATCAGAGAAAAGAGTCACTGTGATGATGTACCATCAGAGAAAAGAGTCACTGTGATGATGTACTATCAGAGAAAAGAGTCACTGTGATGATGTACTATCAGTGAAAAGAGTCACTGTGATGATGTACTATCAGAGAAAAGAGTCACTGTGATGATGTACTATCAGTGAAAAGAGTCACTGTGATGATGTACTATCAGTGAAAAGAGTCACTGTGATGATGTACTATCAGAGAAAAGAGTCACTCTGATGATGTACTATCAGAGAAAAGAGTCACTGTGATGATGTACTATCAGAGAAAAGAGTCACTGTGATGATGTACTATCAGTGAAAAGAGTCACTGTGATGATGTACTATCAGAGAAAAGAGTCACTGTGATGATGTACTATCAGAGAAAAGAGTCACTGTGATTATGTACTATCAGAGAAAAGAGTCACTCTGATGATGTACTATCAGTGAAAAGAGTCACTGTGATGATGTACTATCAGAGAAAAGAGTCACTGTGATGATGTACTATCAGAGAAAAGAGTCACTGTGATGATGTACTATCAGAGAAAAGAGTCACTCTGATGATGTACTATCAGTGAAAAGAGTCACTGTGATGATGTACTATCAGAGAAAAGAGTCACTCTGATGATGTACTATCAGTGAAAAGAGTCACTGTGATGATGTACTATCAGAGAAAAGAGTCACTGTGATGATGTACTATCAGAGAAAAGAGTCACTGTGATGATGTACTATCAGTGAAAAGAGTCACTGTGATGATGTACTATCAGAGAAAAGAGTCACTGTGATGATGTTCTATCAGAGAAAAGAGTCACTGTGATGATGTACTATCAGAGAAAAGATTCACTGTGATGATGTACTATCAGAGAAAAGAGTCACTGTAATGATGTACTATCAGAGAAAAGAGAATCATCCAGAAATATGATCGGAAAATAATTATGAAAAAAATTCAACAAAAAAAATAATGAAAAGTTTTTGGGATAGAAAATCTGAATAAAAAATTTGAAAAATATTCCAATAAGATAAAATTAAAAGAGGGGTTTAGATATAGATTTACTGATATAGTAGAACTCCTCTATATAGTGAACTAAAACTATTTTACTATAGACTTTAGAGATTTTTCTTCACTATAGAGGATATAAGTGATGAATAGAAAACGTGCTATTTTATGGCAGACTATAGAAAAAATTCTTCATTTTTTTAAAATAAATTCAGCATACAGGGTAATTTATTTATCATTATAAAGGAGTTGCATTTGTAGAACTCCTGTTTCATTTTATATCTTATCAAGTTATCACTATAGATTTAAATTCTTTATACAGGAATTCATTATAGAGTTCCACTGTATTAAATGATTTATAATATACTTAAACATAATCTTAAATTCATTCATGCTAAAATGTCAGCTAACACTGTCGGTGACAGTGCTCACAGATGCAGAAAAGCTACTTCGTGAACCAAGGAATGGGACTGAAAGAGACACAAGTGACTGACTGCACTCTCAAAAGAGAAAATTGAAGGGCTGGATTCTGAAATCAGATTTCTAGAATTTTAAATAATGAAGGAGTTGTAAGGTATAACGCGTCACGGCCAATTGTCCGAAAGTCCGTTATGGAATTCTGAAGAAATTATAGTCAACAGATGTGTATTGATAAGTTATTTCACGAGGTGTAAAGAGATTTCAATTTAGACGAAAAAAAAGGGATACAGGGAAAACTTTTAGACATGTCATGCACAAAACAGAACGACAAAGCTTCTAAGCTCAATAGAGTTAGACCTCATTCTTTTAATCAGTTTAGGGATCACCTTATGAAAAAGAAGAAGATATAGAGCTTCAGAGGAGGTTATCAGATGTGCTTTTTCACGTTGATCACGAATCTTGTTTCAAAATGTCCGAACTCCTACTAAAAGATTGTCTAAAAACCTGTTTAAAATCTAGGTTTCTTGGACGACTTTTTCGAGCTTTCAAAAAGAAGTACGCGAAAATGGCTACGACAAAAATTATGATAAATATTTTCAGGCATTTTAAAGGCTCACAGAGTGGTTTAGCTTACACGTAAACTCCTACACTTATAATAGTTTTAAAGTTATATCACAGTACAGAGAATATATAGTATCCCAGAGCTATAGGGGGGATATTACGCGTGTCCCGGTAGGCTGTGACGTCACATGTCAACAATGGTGCGTACGTTTGTACGTACAGTACAAACACAAAAGATGGCTGCAACACACCCAACTTTTGTTAAATAACGTTTTCGGTGATATTTTTTTTTAATTCCACATTACCGCATGCTATTATCCAATCTTTATAGTCATACGGACGAAAATTAAAAAATGACTGTTGATGAAATTGCTACTGGTCTTTTTACACCCAAAATAGTAACAAATTTTTAGTCTTGAAGAAGACGATTTATTCAAGATAATTAGATCATTAGTCAGATCGGTCGCGTTGGCCGCCATCTTAATTCTCTATTCCACGTGACCCACAGCAATTCTGTTTACTATGACGTGACCTCTTGTTTACATACATGACGTCACAGCCTACCCAGAATAAATTTGAATAATACATGTAACTGGGGTACTATACTATTCTATGTACTGTGGTTATATCTTTATAGTACCGTTTCTTTCATAAGCTTAAATTTCAGAACAACGTATTATTTCTTTTATACAGGGTGTCCCAGAAAAAAGGAAACCCATTTTCAAATTAGTTTAAGTTAGAAAATATTAAAACTATAAGAATTCTGAAAACACTGTTTTATACGTTTACACTTTCTGCATCCCTTGTGAAAAATTAATAATGTTACAACAAAAATTAAAAATGCTGCAGCGAATTTAGCAGAAGGAAAAAAAAAGTGCTTGCGCGAGGAAGTCCTCATTTTTGGTCCGTTGATGATACCAACAAACAAAACAAATTTTTTTATTTTGTATTCATGATACAATGGATACCTATAATAAAATCAGGAATTTTTAATTTTAACACGGTAATTTTTATTGCATATTTCAAAACCCCAAAATGCAACTCTCAAAAGAACAACGAGTTTTTGTGGTGACAAGTTATTTAAGAACTGGAAGCTTTAAACTGGTTCAACAAGATTTTGAACAACGCTTCCGGAAAGAGCTTCGCCAACTAAGAAGACCATATGGACAAATGTCATGATATAACTACTCTATAAGGTACGCTCGCAAAAGAGACGAAATTGTGTTTCTTCTGCGCAGCCCCCCCTCGTGACGTCATAGAGGATGGTATTACATTAAATTGCTGTCACTCGTATAGCAAATTCATTTTGAAAGTATCAATTATCATAGTTTCTTTTTATTTATTTAGGTTTTATTAAGCAATCAGACAAAATGGTAAATAAAATTTATCTAATAAACATAAATATAAATAAATAAACACTAATTAATTGATTTATTTTTCTTTTGATTCAAAATTAGTGTTTTCTATGATAAATATTCTCAGGGATTTTTTTAAGTTATTACTATTAGACATGATTTGGTACAATTATGAACATATGGGGATTAATGAAACTAAGAAATAACAGCTCTCAAATGTATTGACGAAATCAGTGTGAGTGACAAACTAACTAACAAACAAAGAACGCAATACCATAATAGAAAACTTCCTTGAAAAAAATTTGTCAGGGGTGACTCAACAAAATATAAGACATGAATTAAAGTTGATTCTGATAGAATTAATAACACCGTGAATTAATATATTTTACAGGTCATAAATTTTTATAGGTAGATCACATAAATATAACTATAAAAGTGGTCCTTTTGCTTGAAATAGCATGGTTATCATATCGTGCTAGGGTCACGCAAGTAAATTGCGGCCCTCTACAGAGAGTCTCTAAAACATTCTGAATCGAAATAGATTGAAATGTTGCATAACTATCAAAAGAAGTACAGTGCATGATATAACTTATCAATTTAAGTTTTAAACGAGTGTTTTGAAGCTATGATGTTCTGTTGTCAGAGGCCGAAGTTAGTAAGGGTGCCGCAATTTACCTGCTTGACCCTATATTACCATATCAAATACATGTAAATATACGAAATAAAAATAATTGTAAGTAGGTAAATAAGTATTTTAGACAAAATAAGATGATATATTCGTAATTCTCGTAAAATTCTTTATGTGAAAGTCATGAAAATGGTATGTAGTAAGCTGTATTTATATATCATTAAATAAAATCAAAATAGCATGGTAATGCCTCACTTCTATGACGTCACAAAATACTCCCGCACGGTTGTGGGGGTTTGGGGAGAACCTGCGCGCGATCATACCTGTTAAAAGTTATTATATCATGGACAAATGTTAATAAGTTCAAAACTGAAGGAACAACTTCGAATTTAAACAGAGAGCGATCGGGTTGCAGGAGAACAGAACGAACAAGGGAAAACATTAATCGTGTTCGTGAAAAGCTAATTGAGAATTCAAAAATATCAACGAGAAGGAACGGGTTGGACATCAGTAAAAGCACATTTAACCGGATTGTTGAAAACGATGTAAAGTATCATGCTTACAAGATTCATGTACGGCATGAACTATTAGAACCGGATTTACCTTGCCGCCTAAATTTTTTATATTGGTTTCTGCAAAAAAATGCTCGCTTCGTAGAAGACATCGTGATTGGTGATGAAGCAGCATTTCATATGAATGGAAGAGTCAATAATTATAACATTCGCCAGTATGCACCCAGAAATAATCCTCCAAATTTCAACTTCGACGTAACAATGTGCAGGGAGAAAGTTTCTGTATGGATGGGATTGTGTGGAAACAGACGACTTGTGGGCCCTATCTTCTACGAAAATAATATGAATGGAGATAAATACTTAAACCTAATTACAGAAAGAATAATTCCTGAGCTGCATCAAATTTACCCAAACAGATTTAATAGGCTATGGTGGATTCAGGATGGTGCTCCAGCACATAGAAGTCGTGCAGTTCAAGAATTGCTACATGATAATTTCAACGATCGCATTATTGCACTGAACCATCCAATTGACTGGCCGCCCAGATCGCCGGACTTGCCACCGTGCGATTTTTTCCTTTGGGGACACCTCAAGAGCAAAGTGTACTTTTCTCCTCCAGAAAACACAGACGATTTGAGAGAGAGAATTGTAAACGAAGTTAATTTACTAAAAGAAAATCCGGATTTAGTTAAAAGAGTTTTTGCTGGAATGAGAAAAAGGCTGCAATTATGTGTAGAAAGAAATGGAGGACATGTCGAGGGAAATTAACCTTACACCTTGGAAATAAGTATTGCGGTTCCAATGTTAATAAATCTCTTTAATTTGTCTCTTATTTGTAATAAACCTTAGGATTTAATTTTTAATACTACCGGATGTTTAAGAAATATATCGTGCCCGCACAAGGACTTTTTTTTCCTTTTGCCTAATTCGCTGTAGCATTTTCAATTTTTGTTGTAACATTATTAATTTTTCACAAGGGATCCAGAAAGTGTAAACGTATAAAACAATGTTTTCAGAATTCTTATAGTTTTAATATTTTCTAAAATAAACTAATTTGAAAATGGGTTTCCTTTTTTCTGGGACACCCTGTATAGCAGTTTGTTTTTGCAATGTAGCAGTTATTTGATCGTGATAGCAGTTTACATTATATAACAGTAATTAAAATATGTAACTGCTATGAATACATTATATAAAATTAAACTATTGTTTATTTGAATGTGTGTCACTGATTAAACTCAAGTGCTCTACCCTAAAGATGCCTGTGGTGAATGGAAGAGACCATTAGTCATTTTTACCGTTATACATATTGTCTGTAGGCATTTTCTCTATAGGCATTCGGACAGTTATCCAAATATGACGAAATCACAAAATAATCTTAGCATCATTTTAAATTAACAACTAGAATGGGCACTCAGAGTACATACATTAGCATGCTCGCTACCGCTTCAATCGATTTTGACCTTTTCGTGACCTTGCCCTTCGATCCAATCGTTCCCAAAATTTGATCAAATGGTTCTTGGATAATGAACAACCGTACACCAAATTCCTGGTAATTTGGTTGAATACTTTATGAGTTATGCGAATAAATTCCCATCTAAACATAACCTACCGCAATAATTTAGCGAAGGTGATAAGTAAGTAAATAATAACTAAATTTGATTCAAATATTAAATTAATAACCGTTTTTTTATCGCACCTCTATGGTAACTAGAAAAGACTCTCAGAAACTAGAAGACACTTACGAACAAGAAGACACTTACGAACAAGAAGACACTTACGAACAAGAAGACACTTACGAACAAGAAGACAATTACGAACAAGAAGACAATTACGAACAAGAAGACAATTACGAACAAGAAAAACTTACGCACAAGAAGATACTTACGAACAAGAAGACACACATGAGCAACGGGGACACACTTAGGTAAAACAGGAAACTTAGAAAAAAAGACTCTTATGAGCAAGAATACACTTAAGGTACATGAAGACACTTTGCAACTAGTAGACACTTAGGAAAAGGTAGATAATAACAACAAGAAGATACTTAGGAACAAGAGGACACACATATGATCAAGAGGACACAGGTAGGATCTCAAGGGGCACACATAGAATCAAGAGGACACACTTAGGATCTACAGTACATACTTAGGATCAGCATGACATACTTAGGATCAGCATGACATACTTAGGATCAGCATGACATACTTAGGATCAACAGGACATACTTAGGATCAACATGACATACTTAGGATCAACATGACATACTTAGGATCAGCATGACATACTTAGGATCAGCATGACATACTTAGGATCAGCATGACATACTTAGGATCAACAGGACATACTTAGGATCAACATGACATACTTAGGATCAACATGACATACTTAGGATCAACATGACATACTTAGGATCAACATGACATACTTAGGATCAACATGACATTATGATCAACAGGACATACTTAGGATCAACATGACATACTTAGGATCAACATGACTTACTTAGGATCAACAGGACATTAGGATCAGCAGGACATACTCAGGATCAACAGGACATACTTAGGATCAACAGGACATACTTAGGATCAACAGGACACACTATAGGAACCGTGGACCGACAGTTGGGCGCAATACAATTGGGCCCCAAGAGAATTGCACCTACGACAATTGGGCCCCAAGACAATTATATTATTTGCCCATTTTTTCAGGGTTTACAGTTTTAACTTAACTAAAGACCATTGCTACAATAATAACGGGGGTTGTGACAATATGCATTTTGCATGAAAAATATAGTCTTGAGCATATTTTAAATAAAAAATATTCCTTACATGAAAAAATATTCTCGATATGAAAAATGAATATTTTTAATAGAACATATTGTTTTCATAAATAAATACTATAATTCTTTCTAACTACAATAATTTTCTGTTCTGAGATAGGTCACGTAAGCAAGAAACAATAGAAAACAATTGGGTGTATGTATTTAGATCTGCCGAAATTATTGGAACCTACAAATTGAATTAAAGTTAATTTGAATTTTTTGAAACCTGTTCAGTGTTCAGAAGAGTTTTATGAATCTTTATTACAAAGGGTATTCTCATAATCTCATTTTATCCCAAGAACTGTTCAAATAACTGTTCAATGTAACGTATTACCTTCAAATTTTTTACTAAATATTTGTCTTTGTCAGACGGTGTACACTGTACAGTACACATTGGATCCATCATGGCTTACTTAATTATACGGTCTGATTTTCTGCCTTTTCGTCAAAAAAATAGGTCACTATTTTCATTTGTAATATAACTCAGCCACGTTTTGTAACCAAATAATGATTGTTTATTAAGCATAATCCTGCAGTATATCCTGACGGATCAGTGTAAATTCATCGCGGGTAAATTCATCGCAGTAAATTCAACGCATGGTAATTTCATCGCAGGTAAATTCATCGCATAATAAATCATTGATGACGTATAAAAGGAAGGTAGATAATACAAATAATAGAGAGGTAAATAAACGATGATAAATACCCACTTTCTTATTTTCTATTGTCTCTTCATCTAAAATAGCTACATTCTTTTTTTCTATTGGCTACATCTTGACTCATTCACTATACAGGAGTTCATTATAGAGGTACTGTAACAATGAAATATGTTGCTTACATGACTGATCTCAGAACAGAAAATTATACTAATTTAAAAGAATAAAACCGTTTATTCATAAAATGAATATGTTCTAAGATATATATTTTTCATACCAAGAATGTTTTTTTTTTCATATTTGAATATTCTATATTATAATTATGTTCAAGACTATATTTTTATACCAAAAGCATATTGTCACATCCCTAGTTATTACGATAGCAATGGTCTCTAATTAAGTTAATACTGTAGACTCTGAAAAATTGCGCAAATACTTTATTGGTCCTTGGGCCCAATTGTTGTGGGCACAATTGTGCGGGGTCCAATTGTCGTGGTGCCTAATTGTCGTGGGGACTAATTGTCTTGGGCCCAATTGTCGGTCCACGAAATAATATATGGATATGTTGCCCAAGTAAACCATTAATATTAAAGATTAAATTCTACCGTTACAACTGCACAAAAAATATATCTGAATTACTTTTTAAAAAATAAATTGTAATCAATACCTCTCAATTAATTAGAAAACCTGGTTCCCATTTACTGAGGCAATTATGCTTTGCTGATCATATTTTCAAAGAGGTGTAGCATTTACAGTTATGTTGTTCTTCAAACTATGAGTTTGAAGAGAGGCAAACCCAAATACGTAATTTGAGAAATATTAAAAAATTAAATTAAAGAAAAATATGCATAACTATAAAATAATAAATTAATGCAAGTATATACTCACACATTAAAATTTTTAAATTAAATATTAATTGAATGATATACCTACATGCGAAAATTATATGACATTCTATTACTAAAATCCATTCATTTAGAATAAAATAAAATCACAAATTCGTACAAACAAGTTACCCTAATCCAGTGAAAAATAAAGTGAGGTCGGCGCGATAATTTGCAAAAAGTATATTTGAGTTTTATCAATTTAATTTTATAATGTACCATGCGATTAATTTACAAAGCGATGTATTTACCATGCGATGAATTTACCACGCGATGAATTTACCACGCGATGAATTTACTATGCGATGAATGTACCACGCGATGAATTTACCATGCGATGAAACAACAACTGTCGGTGCACCTTAGGTACAACAGGACATACTTGAAATCAACAGGACACATATAGCAACAAGTAGCACATATGAATAGAGTTCATACATAGAAACAAGAAGACATTATAAACAACAATAAAACACATTTGATTTTGTTACATATATATGAAAAGTAGAATTATTCAAGAGAATTAATGTAATCAGCATTAGCTATAGCTAGTAACAATTTTTCTCATTTTTTGTCTCATATTCTAATATTTAATAGATAAATTAAAATTAATTAACTATAAGATAGATAGTTGTAATAGATAGACGGTATCTAACAAACAACTATTCGTCATAAAATTCATTGTCAGGTTTTCCACCCTTCTCCTGATGATGAATTAAAGAAAGATTCCTATTTGAAAGCTTGAAACCAAAAATACCTTCAACGCAGAGTTTAAAGGTCCCCTCCAAGCTAATTTTTTAATGCTTAAATCAACGAGGCTAATGTTTCTTATCATTTTACTGCAAACCCCATAAAATTTGATAGCATATTTTTAATTTTATATGCTTTTGAAGATTTTTATAATCAAAACTCTACAAAACCTACTTTACTTCCGATTTTCTAATTTTCAGTCTGAAGAAGAAGAATGTACACCATTTGTTTTGATTGTCAACTAGGTATTTGGTTTAATAAATCTATTTATTATTCGTTTAAAGGTTTAAATTTGGATAAAGTTATTATAGAAACGTTTATATACTTTTAGAAACAATTAATATCTTAAAAGAAGGCCAAAAAGGCATTGTTTGTTTAAAAATCTAAATTTGAAATCAAAACAAAGAGTGTGCAATCTTCTTTCTCAGCGTCAGGTTGGAGATTCGCTCGATTGTTGCTCACAGAGTACCAAAAAAATTCAAAAGTTAATTGTAAAATATTTACTGATCCGAATTGTATGTGGTTTGCGGAATAATGATCGTAGACCTTAGTTCTATAATATTATGCAATAAACTCATTTTTTCTCCGGAGCCTGGAGAGGACCTTTAAATAACCTCTGATATTATGAATTTCCCGTTGAGTATGAATATCATTAATCAAATGTAATGAGTCTAATGACTGTTGGTCATACTTATTATTAGGGCTGGGACAATATGTTCTTAAAGCTATTGATCTAAAAAATACCATAGACGAAACTAAATGAAATGGTATCAAATACTATATACAGCTGGTTTAGAACGATTCAATACTCTTTAATTCTCTCCGTCTATAATATTTTCGTGGTCTATAATTTTAAAAGCATATTTTCCCAGCGCTGCTTACTATAAAATATAAATATAATGAATGCTAAAATTCTATCTGGACGCGAAACCTATTATCAAATGTAGGGTAAGTTAAAAATTATCGGTCAGTCCCACATCTTCGGTCATAAAATTAAAAAAAACGATGTATATAATAATAATTATTTTACTTTCATTTTAATTAGTATCCATGATACCTGCAGCTATCATAGATATCAACAGCTATAATAAAATAATTAGTATTATTTTTCTTATCTTATTTGATCGAAGATGTGACACTGACCGATAATTCGTAACTTACCCTACGGCCCTACCTCTACCTACTGAGTATAGCTGACCACACAAACGCTTGTATTATTTATAGACATTTTTCTTTATTCCACTATATAAATTCCACTAAATATATTATGCTTAATAATATTTTTAAATAATAATAAACGGATCATAAGGAAAGACCATCTGAAAAATTTAATAATATTAAGATGTAAAGTGTTTTTTCGTCAATTTATGTGGTGCTGTTTAGTGTGTCAACTCGTTCACACAAAGAACTTGGCGTTAAATAACTCATCTCAAATTATTTAAAAATTCCAAAATTATGATGCTGAAATATTAGTGTCTAATAAAAATTTAAAATCATTTAAATTAAAGTTATTATAAACTAATTATGAATTAAAAAATCTTTTTATGCGTGAAACTTGCTCTACCAGCCCATACCTATTTGCAGAAATAAAGATCACGTGAACGCTAAAAGAACAAATTTCATCAGTTCACTTTATAGGTAATCTTCAAATAATCTATAAGAGGACTTAAAAATCTTAAAATAAGATTTAAGAGGACTTAAAAAGATAATATCTCAATAAGAATAAACAGTTCATAAAGAAAGACTTTGAGTGGAAATTAAAGAATGAATATCAAGAAGAGAATGCCTAGTTACTTTTCAGTAAATTATACAGTATACCTATATATTTTTAAAATTGGACCGTCATCCTTAAGTGAACAGATTTCATCATTTCACTTTATAAGCTACAATTAGTAATTAAATATTTGCAAAGATAACATCTTAATTAAGAAACGACACTTAATAAAGAAAGACTTTGTGTAGACATTAAAGAAACTCAAGAAATGAATGCCTATTTGACATAGTAATACTACTATATTTATTTTATATATTGGACCGTCACCTTGAATTGAACAAATTTCGTCATTTTACTTTGTAAGATACAAATAATCATTAAATATTTGCAAAACTGATATTTTAATAAGAATAAACATACCTATCTTGGAGAAAGACTATGTGTAGATATAAAAAAATATTAAAACATTAAATAATATTAATGCCTAGTTATTTTTCAGTAATAGTTAGGTACTGAACGTACGGTAGGTGCATTAACATACACTTATTTACTTATTTAGTGTGCTAAATTTGAAATTATAATATTTCAGGCTTCAACGACCTAGACTTCACTTTTATTTTATTGAAATTCATTTACTACAATCAAACATTAGTTATAGAGGAAGATCTGATATAGTTTTGATTTTAGACGTAGGTACGTACGTACCTAACAATATGACACTTGTAAAGGGTAAAATTAAATAGAAGATATATCGAATACAATTGAAATTGAATACCCCTTTATACAGAAATAAGAAGATAATGATTGATAACTTTATATTCGGATTTAAAAAAAAATCTTTTATCAAAACGATTATTGGTATACCTATTATATATAAATATCTAGGCAAACTTACCAAAAGATTAATTGAGATAACCTTATATAATGTATATATAATAATCATATTCAATCTGAATCTAAATTAAAATGAGCATAATAAACCTGATTCCTTTTGAAATTTTCAGTCAAATATCAACTCAATTTATGAAGCGCTGTTGCTGTTTGTGCTAAATTTCACTTATTTTCATTTTCAAATAACTCACAGTACTTGTCTCTTATTGGCCAATCATATGCTTCCATAGCCAATCAGTGAGCTAGTAACTTTAGTACACAATATCCCAAACAACTTATCGGCAAGGAACAATATTCTTAAAAGTTTAGACGTTACAATTTTATGCGGTAGTTCATTATTCTTATTTGTCGTATTTTTATAACCAGTAACCTTTTGTTTTATAACCTTAAAAACATATTCGGTGAATACATTATCTTTATACTATTATTCGTTAAAATTAGGTTTTTTAGAATGTTATAACTTTAAAAAACTATATTTAAGAATCGTATTTTTATAAACATTATTCTAAAAAACATAACCATAATAGTCAATATTTTTATTTTCTTATTCGCAATATTGTATATTCTTAGAATTATAACTTTTGAACATATATTTTAAAAACTATACTCTTAGTGTTAGTAACTATATATATAATTTCTAACCATAGAAGTGCCACCCCTTTTATTTGCTAAAAATAATCAGGTAAATCATATCTTATCTGCCCATTGTTCTGATAACAGTCTCAAATAATTTGTTCTACGCCCTTATATACCTGCTTGGGACAACTTTGCAATTACTAATAATTAATGAAGCCAAATAGATAATAAGATCTATCTAGCTTTTGTGGTTAAAGGATATATCGTCAAATATATTCTTAACTCGTGGGTGAATTAGATTTTTGAGATTTAATTTATTAATGGTCAGTTAAGTGTGTAAATGGTAGTTAGATACTTTAACTAAATTGACCGATATGAGAAAAGAAAAATTGCAAAACTGTTATTGATAGCCAACTTGCCTTCGGATTTTCTGATTTTCGTTTTTTCTGATTCCGAATTTTCATTTCTCAAAATTTACGGTTTTTCAGATTTTCGGTTTTTCTGGATTTTCACTTTATTGGATTTTCGGTTCAATACTTTAATCATGGAACTATATCGTATTTCAATTATTAAAGCGTGACATATTTCTTGCAACCACCAGACCAACACACATTTTGACATTAATTTTCAATCGGCGACGAATTGTTCGGGAACGAATTGTCTTGCGACGAATTGTCCAGATGATAAATCGTCCAGGGACAAATAGGGTGCTAGGAAAACTCTTAGGCCAGACGACTCGTCCCACGGACAATTCGTTTCCCTACAATTATTTATATGTGTGGCACTTAGGTCTTTTTTTCCAGTATTATCATTTTCGTTATAATTGAAATAAATGAAAATCAAATAAGTTTTGAACGGCTAATGGAGTTGATACCCTAGAAATGTTAGCCTATAATTTGTTACGTGGAAGGTAATAAATAGGTAATGCCGGGTAAATAGTTAATATAAAATGGGTATGAACGAAATCACTTATTTTCAAATACACATAAATGTAAAAACAGATATAAGTTTCCCCAAAACTGAAAAATGAAATGAAGGTAGAATTATAGTACTATTGTTTTTGGCTGAAAAATAATTAAAAAAAAATTAATTCATACATTTTTGTTATATTTTGAAACAGATTTCTATATATGTATTTTTTAATTGCAATTTTCTTTTTAAAGAGGTATAATGAAAGTGGAAGAGTTCTAGTTTCATTTTGCATCTTCGAAAATAATTGATTTAGTTAATTAAATAAATTTATTAATTATTTAATTTGGGGTATAATTTTCCCGGGCTTTAACTTCCACGTTAGCAAATTAGAGGCTAACCTATGGGTTGAAACTCGCCGCCGGACAATTCGCCACTGGACAACTCGCCGTGGACAATTCGACGTGAGGACAACTCGCCGCCAGGACAACTCGCCGCGTGATCTATGTTTTGCCCAGCGTATACATCATTTACATATATTTAAAAATATTATAAATTTGACCAAAAAAATTTGTTTCAATTCGCTCAAGACTGGCGTAAAACACTAGTTGACAAATTTCAGTATTTCAATCTATAGTTCCTTCTGTTGTCATATTTTCTCTATGAGGATATTTCAGGCCGCAAAAATAATAAAGCTATTAATTCAAATTTAGAAGTGCTTAACGTTTGCTTCAAAACGGAAGGCCTTCTACTTGCCGTCAAAAAGAAATTAAATACAAGTGAAAGTAAAAAGAAGTCAGAAAGCAAAGTGACTCCTTGAACAATGGCACCAACCACCAGTCTGTGACAGTTAATGCTCATGGATGAAGAAAAGCTATTTCGTGGATACAATCACTTACCAAGGAATGAAACACAAGCACAGGTGACTGCACTCACGAATAGAAGAGGAAAATGAAGAGGTGATAGTTAATGTAACTTATTAGTATAGGCTTGTGCCAATATGCATTTTATATCATGGATATTAAGAATATCATAGACAAAACTGAATGAAATGGTATCGAATATTCTAAACCGCTGGTATAATACCATTCAATACTCTTTAATTCTCTCCGTCTATAATATTTTCAGGATCTATGATTTTACATGCATATTGCCACAACCCTACTGATTAGCCTACCTAAGAAAAAAATCTTAGACTTCGTAGCTAAATAACCTTTTATTTGCACTGATGTACTAGTTTTATAGTAAAATAATTTCTACAGGTCATCAAACGTATAAAGAAGTCACCTGAACTTGTTTTCTCTCCAATAGCAAATTATTTTTAGCAAGATACTTTCAATTAAAAAGAAAAAAATTTATTGTTTATTTACAACACACACTATGTTTGTATGGTTATAGTTAAAAAACTTTTTATTCGACTTTTGAAATGGAAAAGAAAACATTTCCAAATACTGCTAAGAAAATTTGATAACTAATTTACAACACGCAGCTTATATTTAAAATATATTTTAAATAGATGGTGTATGCGGAGGTAAAACATATATCACACGGTGAGTTGTTTCGGCGCCGAATTGTCCTAGCGGCGCGTTGTCCTCACGGCGAATTGTCCGGTCACCAACCAATGGGTAAAAAAATACAGAAAAATTTATCTAAAAAATATAGACGATTCAAACAAATCATATAGTCATATTTTTTAACTAGTAATACACTTGAATAATCTTGATAATCGAAATTCATACTATAGAAAAATATATAACTGATTTAATAAAATTCAAATAATATTTTGGATAATTTTAAAAATAACAAAAAATTGTTAGCCGTTATATTTGTTTTAATTAATTACTGAAAATTTGTGAGAGGAAGGTTCAAATTCAACTGATGGTTCATTTTGTAGATGTTTTATAGATTCGGCGTAGAAAATATTAGTTTTTAGTAAAGCCTTCAAATTATTTGTTCCAATTAATCATCAAGAGAAATACAAGCCAGTTAATTTAGAGAGTTTTAAGAACAATTCACTTTCAAATTGGCTTCCTCTATCTGTGAGGACATGGAGGGGAACACCAAAACGTGATATCAAAGTTTCTAGGAAGGCAGAGGCAACTGTTAATGATGAAATGTCGGTAAGAGGGACGGCTTCCATCCACCTTGTTGTTCTATCGATCATTGTTAAAAGATATCGATATGGATTTGGATTAGGTGAATTAGATTTATTTACAGCAGGCAGAGGGCCTACTATATCTATATGAACAGTTTGAAATCTAGGAGATGGAAGTGAAAATGGCTCAATCGGGGATTTAGTAAGGCGGTGAATCTTTGATTCTTGACATAATGAACATTCACGACACTAAACTCTATTGTCTCTATCCATTCCAGGCCAAAAGTATCTACTTTTAATTAATTTGAGGGAAGATTTAACGCCTGAATGTGCAAGATTATGAAAATTATTGAAGACTAATTTTCGAGATAATTTAGGAATGTAAGGTCTAGGGTAAGGTAGACTGCAATCACAGAAAACACTGCTATCTTTGTTTATCTCGAATTCTGTGAGAGAGTCTCTGATGTCCGACATTTCATCATCAACTAGTTGCTGCTCTGATATTATGGGAAGATCACATATATCTAAAGTTATTTCATTACATACTCGTGATAGGCAATCAGCAACTTCATTAGATTCACCCTTGATGTTTTGAACATCATGAATGAATTCTGATAGAAGGGAGAGACGTCGCTGTTGTCTGTCTGATTTAGCTAAAGTTCTACTTTTAAATGCACTTACTAAAGGCTTATGATCTGTTAATAAGAGGACATCTCTTCCTTCAATCAGGTGTTTAAAATTCAAAACAGAATGATAGGTAGCTAATAATTCTCTGTCATATGCAGAATATTTGGTTTGAGGTTCAGTGAGTTTCTTGGAAAAGAGTCCAATTGGAACAGAGTTACCATTAATCATTTGATGCAATGCTCCACCAACTGCAAACTGGGAGCTGTCGGTAACCAATTAGTAACGGACTTCTCCAGGTTGAGGGTGAGCAAGAGGAGATATTTCATTAATTTAAGGATAGTTTTTATTTCATTAAATGAATTCATTTCCTCCTCGCTGAATTGAATATTTTTACTTTTAGGATTATTTTTAATACAATTAGTTAAAGGTAGAACAATAGAAGCATAATTAGGGACTAATTTTCTGTAAAAATTTATCATGCCAATGAATCTTCGTAGAAATTGTGAATCAGAGGGGCAAGGAAATTGATCAAAATCAGTAAGTTTACTTTTAGTGGGTTTTATGCCATGCTGGCTTATTGAATAACCTAAGAAGTCAATTTCAGGTACATGAAAGATGCATTTGGCAGGAGAAATCTTTAAGTTATAAGAATCAAGTATCGAGAAAACTTGGTTTAAATGATCAAAATGAGATTTTTCATTGTCAGACAAGATTAGAATATCATCAATATATACAAATACGAAAGACAAATATTTGAAAATATGATCAACGAATCTTTGGAAGGTGTTACTGGCATTTCTAAGACCGAAAGGCATATATTTATATTCAAACAATCCGAATTCGGTAGTTATGGCAGTTTTCTGAACATCGTCAGGATGAACAGATATTTGATGGAATGCTTTGATTAAATCTAATTTAGAAAATATACTTTTGTTACATAACTTTGATGTGAAATTATGCAAATTTGAAAGAGGATACCTGTGTGGGATAGTTATTGTATTGAGACTTCTATAGTCTCCTACGTTGTTGAAATATATATATATGATACTCATTATGACGTAATTGCTTTCTCATTAATGTTGGTCTCTCCCAGTTGCTAGCGGTATATTTTTGAGTTACAATGATCATTTTTTTACCAAAATGATCAGCATTTTATGATTTATATGTCTATATGGATAACTCTAAAATACATGTTTTTGTGTTTGTGACGTTGTTGCTGCAAACAAGCGATATGTATAATTAATATGACATTTTAACTCTTTATTTGTTGATTATCGAAAATGTGGAACTGTTCGATAATTCAGAACATACCCTATCATGCCAAATTACCTTTTTCCATATCATGACCAGAGAAAATGATATCCAGGGAAAATGATAACCAGAGAAAATGATATCCAGGGAAAATGATAACCAGAGAAAATGATAACCAGAGAAAATGATAACCAGAGAAAATGATAACCAGAGAAAATGATAACCAGAGAAAATGATATCCAGGGAAAATGATAACCAGAGAAAATGATATCCAGGGAAAATGATAACCAGAGAAAATGATAACCAGAGAAAATGATAACCAGAGAAAATGATAACCAGAGAAAATGATAACCAGAGAAAATGATATCCAGGGAAAATGATAACCAGAGAAAATGATAACCAGAGAAAATGATAACCAGAGAAAATGATAACCAGAGAAAATGATAACCAGAGAAAATGATAACCAGAGAAAATGATAACCAGAGAAAATGAAAATCAAAGAAAATGATAACCAGAGAAAATGATAACCAGAGAAAATGATAACCAGAGAAAATGAAAATCAAAGAAAATGATAACCAGAGAAAATGATAACCAGAGAAAAGGATAACCAGAGAAAATGATAACCAGAGAAAATGATAACCAGAGAAAAAGAAAATCAAAGAAAATGATAACCAGAGAAAATGATAACCAGAGAAAATGATAACCAGAGAAAATGATAACCAGAGAAAAAGAAAATCAAAGAAAATGATAACGAGAGAAAATGATAACCAGAGAAAATGATATCCAGAGAAAATGATAACCAGAGAAAATGATAACCAGAGAAAAAGAAAATCAAAGAAAATGATAACCAGAGAAAATGATAACCAGAGAAAATGATATCCAGAGAAAATGATAACCAGAGAAAATGATATCCAGAGAAAATGATAACCAGAGAAAATGATAACAAGAGAAAATGATAACCAGAGAAAATGATAACCAGAGAAAATGATAACCAGAGAAAATGATAACCAGAGAAAATGATATCCAGAGAAAATGATAACCAGAGAAAATGATAACCAGAGAAAATGATAACCAGAGAAAATGATAACGAGAGAAAATGATAACCAGAGAAAATGATAACGAGAGAAAATGATAACGAGAGAAAATGATAACCAGAGAAAATGATAACTAGAGAAAATGATATCCAGAGAAAATGATAACCAGAGAAAATGATAACCAGAGAAAATGATAACCAGAGAAAATGATAACCAGAAAAAATGATAACCAGAAAAAATGATAAACAGAAAAAATGATAACAAGAGAAAATGATAACCAGAGAAAATGGTAACCAGAGAAAATTATAAATTAATGATAACTAGAAAAAATGGTAACAAGAGAAAATGGTAACCAGAGAAAATGATAAACTAATGATAACCACTTTTAATCAGAGAAAAATGTTAAGATGAGCATTTTTTCTAATGCAAGTGTGGACACTTGCCAAATGAGCATTTTTTTAAAGGCAGCGTTGAGAAACGCAAGTGTGAAGCGGGCCTTATAGTTTATTATTATTAGTTGATCGATTAAATATTGTGATATGAAACAAAAAAAAAATTTGTTACTACCTATAGCTACTGCTAACAACATTCATTCTCCAGAATAATTCTACTTGCTATATATTTGTAGCAAAATCATATGAGTTTTATTGCTCTCAAGTGTCCTCTTGCTTCACCTTGTTTCTAAGTGTGTCCTCTATTCCTATGCGCTACTTGTTGCTATGAATGTCCTCTTGTCCTCTTGAGTTTACAAACAAAACATAGGATGGAGAAGACGTATCCAACATACAACTATTGGTCATAAGATTCATTGACAGGTCCAGGTTTTCCACCCTTCTCCTGATGATGAATAGAAATCTTTCTATTCGAAAGCTTGAAATCTGAAAAAAACCTTCAACGCAGAGTTTAAATAACCTCTAATAATAAATTAGAATATATTGAACAAATATTCCATGTTCAGCCTTCATATTTTAAACTGTTATGTTTTAACCTGATATAAGAAAAGTTTCAGTTTTCTAAATTTTCCTTTAAAATACCTTTTAATGCTAAAATTAATTTCTTATTTATATTAATGTCAGCTAGATAACCTTTTTAACATTATTTCTGTTTTTTTTATAAAGTGTTAAATTATAAATTTAAATTTTAAACTAAATTTCAACTTTATTTGATGTTTTTCTAATGTCTTCCCCAAAGAACAGTGGTCGGTAAAGGATTAATCCGAAAGAATTATCACCCTGTACATGATTTCCCAAAAAAACGTAACCCAATTTAAAGTAAGTATATTTCAATAACTATTAAAACAACATGTTTTTTTTTTCTTGTATCATTTTGTTTTTAAACCCTCCTCTGTCACAGTTGAAATTCCATCACATTTTATTCATTTTTGTGAATATTATAACGATTTTTTCAATGGGTGGTGAAAATAGTCTAGCGCGAATGGTCAGAAAACAGACAATGAAGTAAGTTGAAGCACTAATTTATTCGAAAACAACGCAGATTTTGAAAAGCATTCGAGAAGCTATTCCATTTATAAAATAAATACAATCTGGAGTAATGTGTTTAGTTTTAATTTTAAACAGATAATAAAAATCCTGATGAGAGATTTGGATTAAAAAAACTTTAATTATCAGAAAAAATGAAGAAATGACAAGAATTATAGACATATATTATTTTTGTCGACTAGATTGTACCTTGATGGCATTCAAAGCAAACGGTGTAGATGCTTTTTTCATGGACTGAAAATTAGCCGTGTTTATTAAACCATATAGGTCTGTGCTCGTATTGTTCTATGTATATTAAATAGTACTAGTATTTCACTTTAGATAAATTTGTTTTGTAGCAAAATTTACAGAAATTGTATATCTATTTCAATATACATCGTAAATTTAAATTGACTTAGCCTATACTAATATCATAAATCTAATTTTCATAGAATAAATCTTTTTCTTATAAGGATTGTTCTCGACAACTTTTTCGATGATAAAAAGAATTGAATATTTTAAATAGATGGAACATTAATAGACAACAAGTAGCTTCATTTCATAATATAATAATTTCACTTGAGAAATAATTTACCTGTAAATATTCCTTCTTACTATCCACACATTTGTAGTAGTCGATATTGTAACTCTGTAGTAACTTCTTTTCATGAGAACGTTTCACTTCATCAAAGTGCATACACCGACTTACTAGACCAAGCGGTTCATATTCTGCATTTACCAATGTACTGAAATCTTTGAAATACATTTCAAGCAACTATATGTTCGTTACTATAATCTGAAATAAAAAAAGTTATTTGAAAGAAATAATTATTCAGCAAAGTAAAATTTAAGATACATAAATTTTGTTACAAGATTGAATTTATTAAATTAAGAGCTAATGGTGTAATAAGAATAATCATAAGAGGTGTGTCATAATTATTGTATGAATAACTATATTTTTAGTAAGTAATAAACAGCTCTCATTTGTTTTTGTATATTTTAAATAATTGATTATAGGTTTACATTACTAAATCTTAAAGTACAAATAAAATTAAATATTTTTTTCAAATATATGTAACGAACAGTTTTTTAATTAATTCTACAATCTTCAAGCAGCCCTAACAATAATAAACAAAGTGGTGGGATATTTTAAATTTTATTCAATCAAAACTTTATAATTGTATATGCAGTATTACTTAATATTTTTTTCTAAATTATGGATGGAACTATGTTCTTATAAAATTGCTTGGGAAAACTTTTCATATATAGGCTGTAGAAATAGGTTCTCTGTAGAAATAGGTTCTCTGCACACATAGGTTCTCTGCACATATAGGTTCTCTGCACATATAGGTTCTCTGTAGAAATAGGTTCTCTGCACACATAGGTTCTCTGCACATATAGGTTTTCTGCACACATCGGTTCTCTGCACATATAGGTTCTCTGTAGAAATAGGTTCTCTGCACATATAGGTTCTCTGACATCATAATAGCTTCCACTGAACTCCAATTTAGCTTTGGAATAGGGGAACATGTTATTACATTGGTAGCCAGTATGGGGGCAAGTTATTACATTTGTGGTCAGTATTGGAACGTGTTATTACATTGGTGGCCAGTATGGGGGCGTGTTATTACATTATTGGCCAGTATTGGGACATTTCATTACATTGGTAGCCAGTATTGGGACATGTTATTACATTGGTGGCCAGTATCGGGACGTGTTATTACATTGGTGGCCAGTATTGGGTCGTTCTATTACATTGGTGGCCAGTATTGAGACGTGTTATTACATTGGTGGCCGCAGTATGGGAAAGCGTTATTACATTGGTTTCCAGTTTGGGACGTGTTATTACATTCGTGGCCAGAATGGGACGTGTTACTACATTGATGAGCAGTATGGGCCGTTTTATTACATTGGTGACCAGTATGGGGGCATGTTATTTCATTGGTGGCCAGTATGGGAACGTGCTATTATATTGGTAGCCAGTATGGAGGCATGTTATTACATTTGTGGCCAGTATTGGGACGTTTTACTACATTGGTGGCCAGTATGGAGACGTGTTATTACATTGGTGGCCAGAATGGGGGCGTGTTATTACATTATTGGCAAGTATGGGGACGTTTTATTACATTGGTAATCAGTATTGGGACATGTTATTACATTGTTTCCCAGTATTGGGACGTGTTATTACATTGGTGGCCAGTTTGGGACGTGTTATTACATACGTGGCCAGAATGGGACGTGTTACTACATTGGTGAGCAGTATGGGACGTGTTACTTCATTGGTGGCCTGTCTGGGACGTGATATTACATTGGTGGCCAGTATAAGGACGTGTTATTACATCGGTGGCTAGTATGGGAACGTGTTATTACATTATTGGCCAGTATTGGGTCGTTATATTACATTGCTGGCCAGTATGGGGGCATGTTATTACATTGGTGGCCAGTATGGGAACGTGTTATTACATTGGTGGCCAATATTGAAACGTGTTTTATATGTGTGGCCAGTATTGGGATGTTTCACTACATTGGTGGCAAGTATTGGGGCGTGTTATTACATTGGTAGCCAGTATGGGGAACCTTTCATTACATTGGTGGACAGTATTTGAACGTGTTATCACATTGGTGGCCAGTATTGGGACGTGTTATTGTATTTGTGGCCAGTATTGGGACGTGTTATTACATTTGTGGCCAGTATTGGGACGTGTTATTACATTGGTGGCCAGTATGTGGCCATGTTAATTATTACATTGGTGGCCACTGGCAGGTATAGAGACGTGTTATTACATCAGTGACCACTGGCCAGTATAGGGACGTGTTATTATATTGTTGGCCAGTATGGGAACGTGTTATTACATTGTTGGCCAGTATGGGGACGTTTAATTACAGTCGTGGCCAGTATGGGGACGTGTTATTGCATTGGTGGCCAGTATGGGGACGCGTTATTACATTGGTAGCCAGTTTGGGACGTATTATTACATTGGTGGCCAGTTTGGGATGTGTTATTACATTGGTGGCCAGTATGGGAACGTTTTATTACATTGGTGGCCAGTATTGGGACGTTTCATTACATTGGTGGCCAGTATGAGGACGTGTTATTTCATTGGTGGCCAGTATGGGGAACCTGTTATCACATTGGTATTCAGCAGAGGAGTGTAATTGCGTAAGTAATCACTAATTAATTATAAATCAAATTAATTTCCATTTAACTCCAATAAAGTTTTGAGATTTATTGTTAACTGAAAGAAAAATACATACAAATAGTTTATGTTAATACTGAAACGATATTTCTTGAATAATTTTCAGTGATTATTTGTACTCATTGGTTTGCCGAGAGCAAATCAATGAATTGTTCAACTTTTACAGCTGTACATGGAAGTGAAAAATGCCTCTTGCATGATGAACTGATGACAATTTATGTATGCAAGTCTGTTTCACCCTCCAAATATAACTACAGCTGTTACAAAGGACAGCTTATACCAAATAATGAGCTTTTATAGAAAACAATTGCCTTTCTTTCCCTATTTACCTAAAGAAAACCAATAAAGTTATATTTTCCGAGTGATGAAATCTATAGCGGCGATCGTTTTCTATAATGGCTCATTTTCTACTACATAGGCTGGCCACTGCAAGTTGTTTATTTATTTTCCCATTTCCTGAAGAGTGATCTAGCAGATCACTTAAAATCATTACTAAGTCATTAACATGGAAATATGTAGATTTCCTTTCAATTTACAACAATTTATTTTCAGTAAACCGTTCATCAAGATATGGTATTTTCTCATTAAATTTGAATGGACTCCAAAATCTATTCTTATTTTCAGACATAGAACTTTTCTTTCGAAGATATCTATAATCATTCAATTCCAGAAAAATATTCAAAAGTAATTGCAAGTTGGGCTTACGAGAAATTTTATCTGCCAATCTTAGACTATGAACATCACCTTTTACTATCCCTTAATAATATTAATCAATAATGTCCTGCTTTTCATTTTTCTTTATTTTCTTACATAAAGAGTAGTATATATATTGCCTTGTATTCAATGTTCTGATTAGAATCTGGTAGGTCTCAAATTCAAAAAAAAAAGTTTTCTCATTGTTAAAATCCAGTAGATGTGATTTATTTAACAAAGTCATATTTAATAGCAATGGAATAGCTAAGTTGATCAAATTGCCCAATAGATAACACAATCATGTTCTAAATACACATACTCAGTATTCACTTCTAGTTCTACGAAATACGATTTTTATCACAGTGTTATGATTTACTATCTTAAGATAATAGTACCCATACAAATGCAATGGTAAACAGTCTACTCTATGGTCTAAGTGTACCTAAAATTAGATAAATATTTTTACTATATAAAATATTTTATCTGAATTCATTTTCTTCTGAACTTCATTCTAACAATAGCACTAACCAACTGCATTGTGAATAAACTAACTGATTTTCCTTATGAATTGTTAATAAACTAACTGATTTTCCTTGTGAATTGTTAATAAACTAACTGGTTTTCCTTGTGAATTGTTAATAAACTAACTGATTTTCCTTGTGAATTGTTAATAAACTAACTGATTTTCCTTGTGAATTGTTAATAAACTAACTGATTTTCCTTGTGAATTGTTAATAAACTAACTGATTTTCCTTATGAGTTGTTAATAAACTAACTGATTTTCCTTGTGAATTGTTAATAAACTAACTGATTTTCCTTATGAGTTGTTAATAAACTAACTGGTATTCCTTGTGAGTTGTTAATAAACTAACTGGTATTCCTTGTTAGTTGTTAATAAACTAACTGGTATTCCTTGTGAATTGTGAATTAACTAACTGGTTTTCCTTGTGAATTGTGAATAAACTAACTGCTTTTCCTTATGAAATATGAATATTATAGTAATTTTCCTTATTAGATTTATGTACAGTTGTAACTTCATCTGTTGCATAAATTTGATATTTAGTTACGCAATTATATTTGTGTAACACAAAGTTTTGAACGATAGATGAACCGAATTTACATTGCAGATGGAAGGTAGAGTCCTTGTTGCAGATGGAAGGTAGAGTCCTTATTGCAGATGGAAGGTAGAGTCCTTATTGCAGATGGAAGGTAGAGTCCTTATTGCAGATGGAAGGTAGAGTCCTTATTGCAGATGGAAGGTAGAGTCCTTATTGCAGATGGAAGGTAGAGTCCTTATTGCAGATGGAAGGTAGAGTCCTTGTTGCAGATGGAAGGTAGAGTCCTTATTGCAGATGGAAGGTAGAGTCCTTATTGCAGATGGAAGGTAGAGTCCTTATTGCAGATGGAAGGTAGAGTCCTTATTGCAGATGGAAGGTAGAGTCCTTATTGCAGATGGAAGGTAGAGTCCTTATTGCAGATGGAAGGTAGAGTTCTTATTGCAGATGGAAGGTAGAGTTCTTATTGCAGATGGAAGGTAGAGTCCTTATTGCAGATGGAAGGTAGAGTCCTTATTGCAGATGGAAGGTAGAGTTCTTATTGCAGATGGAAGGTAGAGTCCTTATTGCAGATGGAAGGTAGAGTCCTTATTGCAGATGGAAGGTAGAGTCCTTATTGCAGATGGAAGGTAGAGTCCTTATTGCAGATGGAAGGTAGAGTCCTTATTGCAGATGGAAGGTAGAGTCCTTATTGCAGATGGAAGGTAGAGTCCTTATTGCAGATGGAAGGTAGAGTCCTTATTGCAGATGGAAGGTAGAGTTCTTATTGCAGATGGAAGGTAGAGTCCTTATTGCAGATGGAAGGTAGAGTCCTTATTGCAGATGGAAGGTAGAGTCCTTATTGCAGATGGAAGGTAGAGTTCTTATTGCAGATGGAAGGTAGAGTCCTTATTGCAGATGGAAGGTAGAGTCCTTATTGCAGATGGAAGGTAGAGTCCTTATTGCAGATGGAAGGTAGAGTCCTTATTGCAGATGGAAGGTAGAGTCCTTATTGCAGATGGAAGGTAGAGTTCTTATTGCAGATGGAAGGTAGAGTTCTTATTGCAGATGGAAGGTAGAGTCCTTATTGCAGATGGAAGGTAGAGTTCTTATTGCAGATGGAAGGTAGAGTTCTTATTGCAGATGGAAGGTAGAGTCCTTATTGCAGATGGAAGGTAGAGTTCTTATTGCAGATGGAAGGTAGAATTCTTTATTGCAGATGGAAGGTAGAGTTCTTATTGCAGATGGAAGGTAGAGTCCTTATTGCAGATGGAAGGTAGAGTCCTTATTGCAGATGGAAGGTAGAGTTCTTATTGCAGATGGAAGGTAGAGTCCGTATTGCAGATGGAAGGTAGAGTTCTTATTGCAGATGGAAGGTAGAGTTCTTATTGCAGATGGTAGGTATAGTCCTTATTGCAGATGGAAGGTAGAGTTCTTATTGCAGATGGAAGGTAGAGTCCTTATTGCAGATGGAAGGTAGAGTTCTTATTGCAGATGGAAGGTAGAGTCCTTATTGCAGATGGAAGGTAGAGTCCTTATTGCAGATGGAAGGTAGAGTTCTTATTGCAGATGGAAGGTAGAGTCCTTATTGCAGATGGAAGGTAGAGTCCTTATTGCAGATGGAAGATAGAGTCCTTATTGCAGATGGTAGGTAGAGTCTTTATTGCAGATGGAAGGTAGAGTCCGTATTGCAGATGGAAGACATAGTCCTTATTGCAGATGGAAGGTAGAGTCCTTATTGCAGATGGTAGATAGAGTCTTTATTGCAGATGGAAGGTAGAGTCCGTATTGCAGATGGAAGACAGAGTCCTTATTGCAGATGGAAGGTAGAGAGATGGAAGGTAGAGTCCTTATTGCAGATGGTAGGTAGAGTCTTTATTGCAGATGGAAGGTAGAGTCCGTATTGCAGATGGTAGGTAGAGTCCTTGTTGCAGATGGAAGGTAGAGTCCTTATTGCAGATGGAAGGTAGAGTCCTAACTGCAGATGGAAGGTAGAGTCCTTATTGTACCAATATCTAGCTAATTCTTTTATATCGTATTTAATTATCAATCACAAATCTAAAGGTATATTATGAACTTCTATATATTTTACATAGTCACTGTTAAAATAAATTATGTACTGTAATAACTTTGAGATAAGCCTCTCTATTATTACTGATTTTTTAAGACCGGGGTGCAATAAAAACAGATAATTCCTGCATATCATTAATAAAATATTCAGTTATATTATTTTACTGTTGCCGGCCAGCAGGAGCAGGAGAAGAAGATTGGAATAGAAGTTATGGAAGGTACGATGATTTTCTACTTCCTTTTTCTACAAAGGGTGTTTTCTACTTTTATACTGCAGAATTTATATAAATAATATATAATAATAAATATATACATATTATAAATATAATAATGAATAAAGCATTTCGTGGAGGAAATGTAGGGAACTCATTGAGATCACTTGGGTTGACAGTACTGGATTGCTCAGTAAAATAGGAAGCTGTTTCGTAACCTGATTCAACTTCGTCTTATCTACAGTCTCTGCTGACGGGACATCGATGCTAACCTGTTAAGTTGCAAGATTTGGTCACTCGTCCAAAGTCCTATCTCCACTGCCAGAGTGGGGGGAGATCTTCATTTGTCTAAGTCTGGCGATGCTTGCCTACTGAAGTCAGTGCAAGAAAATACGTCACTCAGTCTTAGCCTATGGTATCGCAAACTAGACTTACTAATTATTCTAATTTGTATTTTATTGTGTTCTTGAATAAATTGTTTCATTGTTTCATTAACTAGCAGGTTGCTTAGTACAGAGAGGCCATCAGTTCATGAATAAAATCTCCTGGAATACATTCGAGAAATTTCTTGTGAGATACCTTCCTTTATTTCTCCAAAAAGAATTCGTCCTCAAACTAAATGTGGGCTGTCTCTATTTTTACCCTCGACCAATGGGAATAAAATATTCCTTTTATTTATTGCCTAGCCTCCTCATTAATTTATGTACAAGTCGAGATTACTCATTAGAGAAAAGTTTTGTAATATTATACTTTTATCAACCAACAGAACCCAATATTTTTTACATCAGGACATATAAAGGAAACCGCGGAGAACCTAACTTGAAATTACCCTCACTATCCCATCCTGTATCGTTGTTTCTAACCTTCAAACATTTTCTGTCGACCGTCTCAATAATACAGCAAAAGAAAATATCGAATTATTTTTAGATTTGCTAAGATAAGTAGTACGGGCATTCGTAGAGCGCATACCTTCGCTACCGCCTCAATCGATTTTTGACCTTTTCCTGATCTAGATTTTCGACCTGATTGCTTCAAAAATCAAATCATAAATGGATCCTAGAAAATGACCAATTATTTCACCAAATTTCAGGCAATTTGGTTGAACACTTTTTGAGTTATACGAATAACAATATGACCAATAATTTAATGATGCTTAAAACATAACCTACCGCAATTTGACGGAGATATTTAACTTCAAATACCAATTTGCTCTGAATTTTTGGTTACAAGATACAAAAAACCTAGTATACTGACGGAGAACATAATTTATACAAGATAAAGGAAAGTAAACCTCTATTAGTAAAATGCGCTGGAGATGAATATATATCATTTATTGGTACCCAAATAGGGTAGCGGAGCTATCTAGCCCTTTGAAAAAATGCTTTATTTTATTGAGGAAATAATTTAAAGTATTTAACCACCATTTAGACACTTAACTGACCATTAATAAATTATAACTCAAAAATCTAATCCTCAATTAAGTAAGAATCTATTTGACGATAAATCCTTTAACCACAATTGTTAAATAGCTCCTTTTACCTGTTTATCTTCATTAATTATTTTTGAGTGCAAAGTTGTCCCAAACAAGTACACAAGTGCATAAAAAATACATATGTGACCTCACAAAACATATCTATTTAGTGATTTGTCAAAACAATATCCAGATAAGATATGAGGTATCTGATTATCTTTAGCAAATAAAAGTAGTACTGCACGTATATCAATCAGAGAAAGGAGGTACATTTTATTAGTTCCCTGTGTTCTGAACAGTATAAATGGTTATGGGTAACTCTTACAATATAAATCAACTGATTCTGAATCATTGAATCCAATGATCACATCCATGTTTGTTAGGTGTTTATAATTTGATAATGAACCTCTTTAGTGGTACGGCATTTTACACAGAGTCAATGAATATTATTCCACTTCTTACTTTCTCAATTTGTAAATGGATATTACTAATATGTTAATAATAATATTGTATAACTGTTTCAAAGTCAAAAGATACATGAGATTCCTAGCTCTAATGTGAATAACATGTATATATAATTATATTCGAAAACTTCTCATAATATTATTTTTTTAATAACACTATCTCTTATCGTAAACATATTTATATGAACAACTATAATAAATAGGGTATGGTGAACTTATTGCAATAATCTATAAAATATTGTTTAATTAAGAAATTAATTTCTAATTTGAATTTTGAAACTCCATGTACCTACAAAGTGATATCTGCGGGTGACCAATTTTATATTATTTAAATATTTTAATAGTCAAAAATCGAACTTCAAATTTATAAATCTTTTATTTTATGGAATAGAAATTTAATTCAGATCAAAATATATCGCATGCTACCACTTTAATAATTATTGATAGGGCTGTCAATTAATCTTAAAAATGTTCAATAATTTTATTCTATCTTATTTGTAGTTAAAAATTACTGAACTAGAACTATGATCAAGTACATAATAAATACTAATACATAGTAATAGTACTCCATATGCTGGAGCTTTTTATTAGTTACCAAAACTGAAATTAATTATTCATGCAATAATATTGATACATCACATCGTCTTATAATTTATTTGCTATATCGATAGCTGTCAGCTTAATCTTAAACAGTTTTTTTCTAATTTATTCTTGTTGTTTAAATTGTCTTATTATTCAACTTATTCCCTTCGCAGAATGCGGGAAGGTCATATTTTCATCGGCTTTTATTTATTTTTTATTTATTTATTTTTCATCTTGTTACTCGCTTAACTGAAAAAGTGTTCAACCAAATTGCATTAAATTTGGTGAAACGATTGGTCAATGTCCACTGACCTGCTGCTAAAATTTGGGGAGCGACCCAGTCAAAGGTCAAGGTCATGGTCATTTATAACTCAAAAAGTATTGAACCATATTGCATGAAACTTTGTGGGACGATTGATCAATATACAGGAACCATTTTGTTAAACTTTGGGAGAGATCGGGTCAAAGGTCAAAGATCAAGGTCAAGGCCATTTGTAACTCAATAACTCAAAAAGTGTTCAACCAAATTGTCTGAAATTTTTTGGGACGATTAGGCAATGTCCAGGAACGATCTACCTGGTACTATTTGGAAGCGATCCGGTCAGAGTTCAAGGTCAATAATAACTCAATAACTCATAAAATATTGTACCATATTGCATGAAACTACGTGGGACGAATGTTTATTATCCAGTTAGCAGTTTCGTAAATTTTAAGAGAGAACGGGTCAAAGCGGAGGCGAAGGTATGCGCTCTACGGAGTGCACATAATCTAAATCTGGTTGCAAAACACATGTGGTTTTTTTTCAACCTGAAATCCAGTTCTAGTTAATCTTTTCGCAAATTTAATTTTTAATTTTATTTCAACTTAATCTATTGAGCTATTTTTTTCATTTCAGATTATAGTTATAGTTGCTAGAAATGCCTTTCAAAGATTTCAGTACATTGGAAAATGCAGTGTATAAACCCCTTGGTCTAGTAAGTCGGTGTGTGCACTTTGATGATGTGAAGCGTTCTCATGAAATGAAGTCACTAGAGAGTCACTCAATCGACAGATGTGTGGATAGTAAGAAGCACTATTTAAAGGTAATATATTTCTCAAGTGAAATTATGATGCTGTAGAATAAAACAATTCCCATTATTTTTATCATTGAAACAGTTGTCGGGAACCATTAATCCTTATAGGAAAAAGATCAATTTTTATAAGAAATTGATTTCTATTAATAAAATTCATCAAAATAAACTTAAAGATTTATATTATTTATTGTGTTACGAAATTAGTTCCTCTAAAATAAAAACAATTGGTAGCTCCAATAGTTTCAAATCGAAATAAATATCATTGCATTATAATACTAAAATAATAATGACGGATTTTAATTTTTTTTTAGCTAACCGAATTAAATTCATTTTTAGGAAATTATCGTTTTATTTTGTGATCCAGATCTTTTTTTCCAGATCTTGGATCCTGATTTTTATCGTCAACACTATTTTCAATTAATCAGAACTTTTGTAATTGGTTTTATATAAAACTAATCCGTGTTTTTTTATAAAAATAAACCGTATTTTTTTAAAAAGAATCCGTAAGATATTACATATTGTTTGTTATATGGACTTGTTATTTTGCTATCAAGATTTCTCTAGTCAATAATAACGGACTTTTTTTCAATTTTTAAAATTATTCGGATAAAATTATTCAGATTTCAAAATAAATTATTCGTATATTTCTGTTAATTGTATGTTTATATTATTTTAATGTTCATCGTATTTTTCTGATATCTGAATTTTTCAGTTTTTCAGATTTCTTTTATACGGGTTTCTTTTATCCGAATTACTTTTATCAGGATTTCTTTTATCAGGATTTCTTTTATCAGGATTTCTTTTATCAGGATTTCTTTTATCAGGATTTCTTTTATCAGGATTTCTTTTATTAGGATTTCTTTTATCAGGATTTTTTTTATTAGGATTTCTTTTATTAGGATTTCTATTATCAGGATTTCTTTTATCAGGATTTCTTTTATCCGAATTACTTTTATCAGGATTTCTTTTATCAGGATTTCTTTTATCAGGATTTCTTTTATCAGGATTTCTTTTATCAGGATTTCTTTTATCAGGATTTCTTTTATTAGGATTTCTTTTATCAGGATTTCTTTTATTAGGATTTCTTTTATTAGGATTTCTTTTATTAGGATTTCTATTATCAGGATTTCTTTTATCAGGATTTCTTTTATCTGAATTACTTTTATCAGGATTTCTTTTATTAGGATTTCTTTTATCCGAATTACTTTTATCAGGATTTCTTTTATCAGGATTTCTTCTATCAGGATTTCTTTTATCAGGATTTCTTTTATCAGGATTTCTTATATCCGAATTACTTTTATCAGGATTTCTTTTATCAGGATTTCTTTTATCCGAATTACTTTTATCAGAATTTCTTTTATCAGGATTTCTTTTATCAGGATTTCTTTTATTAGGATTTCTTTTATCCGAATTACTTTTATCAGGATTTCTTTTATCAGGATTTCTTATATCCGAATTACTTTTATCAGGATTTCTTTTATCCGAATTACTTTTATCAGGATTTCTTTTATCAGGATTTCTTTTATCAGGATTTCTTATATCCGAATTACTTTTATCAGGATTTCTTTTATCAGGATTTCTTTTATCAGGATTTCTTTTATCCGAATTACTTTTATCAGGATTTCTTTTATCAGGATTTCTTTTATCAGGATTTCTTATATCCGAATTACTTTTATCAGGATTTCTTTTATCAGGATTTCTTTTATCAGTATTTCTTTTATCAGGATTTCTTATATCCGAATTACTTTTATCAGGATTACTTTTATCAGGATTTCTTTTATTAGGATTTCTTTCATTAGGATTTCTGTTATTCTGACAAATATTTTAGTAATGAAATTGTATCGTTTCTTAAATGTTAAAGTGTGATATTTCTCTTGCACCCAACCAACTTAGGATTATCAAAACACACTTAGGATAAACAGGGCATACTTAGGATCAAGAGGACACACTCAGGATCAATAGGACACACTCAGGATCAATAGGACACGCATAGCAACAAGTAGCGCATAGGAATAGAGGACATACATAGGAACAAGAAGACACTTGAGAACAATAAGACACATTATATGTATTATGTTACAGACATTCGTAAAGTAGAATTACTCTACATAATTAATATAATCAGCAATAGCTATAGGTAATAACGAAAAAAAATCGAATATTTTGTTTCATAATTCAATATTAAATAGATTAATTAACATTAATAAAATATAGGATAGATAGCTGAAATAGGAAGACGGTATCCAACATACAACCATTGGTCATAAGATTCATTGTCAGGTCCAGGCTTTTCCACCCTTCTCCTGATGATGAATAGAAATCTTTCTATTCGAAAGATTGATATCTGAAAAAACCTTCAACGCTGAGTTTAGATTTCCTCTGATAATATCTTATTTATTAATAACTTTTCTTATTCAAGTTATCATAGGCCGAGAAAAATAAAGAATAAACAGCGTATAATCTGTTTTATTTTTCAGATAAGTATATTATTTTAGAGAAATTAGCTTTGCATTACATTAGGTACCATGCCGCCATTTTGATGAGAATTACTGACAAAATATATATTCCGATTTTTGTAGATTACTTGTATTAAATAAATTATTATCTATCACCATTGATGTCCCAAACGTAAATGTGAAAAAATTCTTTTCGACTGCTTGGTAGTTTTATTAATATCAATTGCCTAACAGTTTTAATTATATTTTGAAAATATCTCTAATTTCAGAACTTGAAGGTGTGGTGGTTTGGCCCAGCTATACCACTTACGGAAAGTCAGTTCTACGGCAACGTCAGTTACGAGATTGAATGGGCAACACTGTTGGAAAAATTTGGACCGAATATTTATGAAATTGATACACTTTCAATGATGTATCAAGATGTCTCTCGCATCCTCATTACTGATGCTGACCATAGTGATCTAACTAAAATCACTGAGGAAAAGCTACACAAAGATGAAAATGATTGTTATCCGATTAGGAAAGAAGGAGAAGCTTACGAATATGCAAAATCCGGTAATTACAAACCCCACCTTCTATCTATTGCAGTTGAAGACACAGGAAAGGATGGAGGAGAATGGCTTTTCACAAAATGTGTGGCAAAGGCCAATGATCACTCTAAAGTCAATGAACCTTATTATGGTCATGAAGAATCAAAGTCACCTTTCTCTGCAAATCAGTGCCTTAAGTTCAATACCAAAAAGAAAGAATGTCCATATCAACTCAATTTAAAACAAGCTGAAGAAATACTTGAAGAAATAAAGTGAAGGACTTCAGTAGCAGAAGAGGATGAGCAGCAACAAGATGAATGAAGTGTCTGTGGGAAATATTAACTAATTGATTGAAATTAGCAGTAAATTATTCTGTATCACTATAGTATTCAGATTATTTTGAAATGTAAAATTAATTCAAATCAGAGGACACAGATCAAAATTTTATACCCAGAGAACATCTTAAATTGAAATGTGTTTTATTAGATAGAAATAAAATCCAGGTTAAATTTACAATGTTTTTTCGTATATAATTATGTACAATTTAGCAGACTTGTACAGCAATTCAATTTACATTGTAAATTCAGGGATTGGACAAAAAAATGAAATCGCCTAACATTTTGAAATCAAATAGCCGTTATTTCAAATTTATCAATAATATAGAAACTACCCGAAGGCTGTCTCTAAATTAATGACTACTTTTGAAAGAGAAGGAAAAACGTCATAAAGCTGTATCATCTTAGTCTTCCACATTTTAAACTTTAATTTTGATTCGATTCGAACACTGTTTGTTTAAAAACTATCTCAAGATTTACTAGTTGTATATACAATACATTATATATGTATCTATCTTAATTCTCCAAAAATTTAACGCAAGAGCGGTATTTTCTATAGAAATCTTAGACAAGATTTTGTATTCAAAGAATTTCCTTCAACAACTAATGTTTTATGGTGAAGAATATTTCTACATCTAAGGTGGAGTAGACACTCACAGTTGTCGGTTACTAACCCTCACTGGACAGCAAAGAAGCCACTTCATTCACCTCGAACAACAGCGTGGGCGACTATAATGAGATGGGAGATTTTCATCCCAGTTTTCATTGATACAAATGTTAATAGTGATAATGGTGTCTGTTTACTACACCATGACTTCTGACCTTCTTTTTCGATTTAGACTGATCCGGAAAATTTTCTTCGTTGGTCAAGACCTGTCCGACAGTGTCTGAATAAAAAAAATATTCCAAAGAGGTATTTTGGCAGACGTTCAGGTGGCGACATGGACATTAAGCGGCTACCAACATCACCTGTATAATACCTTGTGATTTATTTCTATTGGCATTCATCAATAGTAAAGTTTATTATACTCAACCAAGGGATGTGCCTGTGCTTTGAAGACCCAAATATATAAATCATTTGCAGAAGTATTCTAGGAAATGTTGCATAACACTGTATATATTCTTTAAAAATCCATCTAAAATTAGTAATGAAAAACAGTGGCCACCAAACTAAAATTAAATATGTTTTAAAGTGAAATCTAAACCTAAATGTGAAAATTCAATTGTTTTTAAATTAACAGAATTAAATCGAAGAGGTGATTAAGGAAAGAACTTTTGTTAAAGTAAAAAATGTGGAACTTTTGTTAAAGTAAAAAATGATAGGGTGATTATTGTAATGTGGGATGTTTGATTATTATAGTATAGAGTGATTATTGTAATGTGGGGTGATTATAGTATTGTAGGAGGATTAATTATTATAATGGAATTGATTAATTATAATAGAATTGATTAATTATAATAGAATTGATTAATTATAATGAAATTTATAATGGAATTTTCATGAATAAAAATGATACTGAGAACTCTAATATAATTTCCCATTTCTATTGTAAAAATTTAGATATTATAAGAATATCAAGTAATCATACCAATTTAGGAAACTCAAATTAAGAATGATAATTAATCAAAGAAATAATCTGAAAATCAATGATACAAATATATTAAAAATATTTAAGTCTTTTAAAAAGAGGAAAACTGTTAAACAAATTTACATCATTTTAAATGTTTTATATTTTTTTATGTGAAATCAAACGTTTGAGATTAATTAGAATCCATAAACAATGAGTTCATAAAATAATTTTATCAATGTTTAGATTTATCAAGAGATAGAATTTAACTCATCTTATAGAATTAATTTAAAAAATTTATATGATTTTTATTTGTTCGTTATTTTACCTAAAATTCCCTAGTAACAAATTGATGTTAATTATATGCATATTAATTTGTTATTCCTGTAGGTATTCATTAGAGTATTCTATTAATATAGTGTATTTAATTAGGGGAAGTAGGTACTTAGTTATTTGTATTGCGTAAATAGCTATTTGAATATTGTATATACTTATTTCTAATTGTTTCTTAAGTTTGCTTATTTAATTCTAAAGTATTCGGCCACATTGAATAAATGGCGAAATATCAAAACTTTTATTAAAACAAATAAGTAGTAAAAAGAATTAAGTTTAAAATTACTTTTACATTGGAAATAGAAAACGAAAAAAATGTAGGAAATCTTACTTTGTAATTAATTATTTTAAATACATTAAAACAAATTATCATGCGGACTCGTGCAAATACACGTTATGTACCGTGTATTTGCACGTGTACTTCTAGTACTGCTTAAATTCTTCTAATTGTACCACATTTGGTACACCATGCAGGGATGAAATAATGAGATTTTAATTGTTTTTCTTCATCTAAGAAAAAATTATAATTATTTAGGCGTTATAATGTATCCAAGATACCTGCAGGTATCATGTCACACAATTGTTTTCGCACGGCGTTTTCAAAGCGTTTTTTATGCCGAGGAAATTATTGTGCAACACATTCCATGTGTATCCATGTTCCCGGTTAATAACGACGGGGACGAGCTCACTTACGGCATTTTCAACGCCAATCCTCGGATTCTGACGTAACTTCAGAAACGCCGGGGCTTGTCACACGAGCGTTTTTAAAGCGTTATAACGCCACTGCAATGCATGATACAATTCATCAAGTTTGCTGAATACTGTACCAGATCTGGTACTTTAAGTTTCTTCTAAAAAATGATACAACTTTATTGAAATAAGAACAGTTTAAAAAAAATGAAATTCATGGCATTATACAACACTTTTTTCCAAATAAAGCCCTATTACAACAATTACCTGTATGAATCAGGATTTTTTGGGCAATATAGTACCAGATTTGGTACTATATTGATTTACTACCA
>CANNZV010002845.1:82950-102350 GCA_947561585.1 Caprella mutica
GCTATCTAAGTAGTTATCTAAGTAGTTATCTAAGTAACTATCTAAGTAGCTATCTAAGTAACTATCTAAGTAGCTATCTAAGTAGCTACCTAGGTAGTTATCTAGGTAGCTATCTAAGTAGCTATCTAAGTAGTTATCTAAGTAGCTATCTAAGTAGCTACCTAGGTAGCTATCTAGGTAGCTATCTAAGTAGCTATCTAAGTAGTTATCTAAGTAGTTATCTAAGTAGCTATCTAAGTAGCTATCTAAGTAACTATCTAAGTAGCTATCTAAGTAGCTACCTAGGTAGCTATCTAGGTAGCTATCTAAGTAGCTATCTAAGTAGTTATCTAAGTAGCTATCTAAGTAACTATCTAAGTACCTATCTAGGTACTTATCTAAGTAGCTATCTAAGTACCTATCTACATTGCTCTCTAATTACATATCTAATTTGCCATCTATTTAGTTATCTTAGTAGTTATCTATTCAGTTATCTAGGTAGTTCACTGCAATCTTGGTAATATGTTTGCACTGAGAGAACATTGTCACTTACAACTTGGATTTTATGGGAAAACTAAACAAGAGGAAATTTGATATGGTAGTAATGCTAGATTGTAGAAAAAGAATTGCAATATTTAATATAGTGAGTGAATTTTGAAATATTAATAATTACTGAATATAGTATGGTTTTATTATTGTAGTTAGGAAATATTCAGACCAAATTCTTGTTTAAAGTTAATTATATTTGTAACTCTGAAATAATTAGAGGCGCAATTTTAAGTTTTCATTTGATTGAGTGGTTGTGTGGGCAGGTAGAAATATTTATTGTTTAGTCAGAGTTGGAGACAATCTTACTGAGGTTGTGTTGATGTAGTAGGTATTACAAGATAATTATTCATCGTGGTTCTTCTACAGGTCCTAATGTTCTATCAGAGCCACTATAGATAAATACTGAGAAGGGTATGTAAATATTAAATAGTTTTTAGATCCCGTTGGTTGAGGGGGAATTTAAAGGACCAATAGAATTTGGGGAAATATCTTTGGGAAGAATCTTTAGGTATATAATCGGGAGATTTGTATCCATGAAGAGAATGAACGTTCTCTTTGTTACTCTACATATTTAGCAAGTCCACTGGAAAACAGAGTTAGTGAGAAACTTACAAACCATGTGCTCTAGGAAGGGTGACGGCTTCTCTCATCCTGGCCTCAAGGCTACCCTTGCAACATTTAGTTGATGAAGTTACCCATCTACTCTTCTGATGGAAATAGGAACGAAAAGGCAAATGGTGAAACCTCATGAGTCATGTGTCCCTATGGGCAGCAAATACATTCAGTCATTGATGATAAAGACATACGAAGTCGAACCAGCACCTGAATGATATCACAGAACATCTTCCTAGTTCATTCTTCGAGTCAGTGAAGTGACTTTGACTTCGACTAGTCCGCTGTCGCAGCCAATTAAAGAAAACCAACTCAGTTTCACCTATTTCTATCTACTCAGTACACTGAGAAAAAATTACGAGTCAACTTGACTCATCGCTTGAGTCAGGGCTGCATAACTCCAATATTGTAGTCTTTTTTTTCTTGATTGACTCTACCTGAGTCAATCCAACTATGAATTAAGAGTCAAATTGACTGAAAACTCAAGTTTTCAGTCAATTTGACTCGTATGTTTGTAGTACTTAGTGTAGTTCTGCAACCAGTCGAAAAGTACGCCCTTAACTTGCAATATATAACCACCATGTTGTAGATTTTAGACCAATGTTGATAAAGGACATTGAACCTTATGATGTCCGATCACCTCATTTCGAATGAACCTAATTAAGGTTAGATGTGTTTTTTATTACTCTTGTTATTTGCTACGATGATTATTTTGATGCTAATACTTCAAATTTAGAAATAACCCAAACAGTAAATTAAACAATTTGATTATTTGTTTAACATTCAAGTTATTGAATATAATTAACTGAAATATTGATTTTTTTTATATTAACTGATATTAATTTTCTTAAATTCCATTAAAAATAAAGGAACATCAAATTTCTATTTACTGTACACAGTTATTTCTAATTAAAATAATAATGAAATGAAGCCATCAAAGAAAAAGTAATAATAATTACACTGTAAATAATATGAGTTATTCTTTGTTTCCTTTTATTGCGCTATAATTAGATTGCTCTTCTTGCCATATCTTAGATCAAAGTGTTTACTGTATAGTGTTTACTGTATAGTGTTTACTGTATAGTGTTTACTGTATAGTTACTATATAGTGTTTACTGTATAGTACACACGTACAAGAAATGAATAGTTATCACTTAGAAACTAGTTAACACTATAGTGAGAAAGGGATCTGTCTGTCCGTCACACTAATCTAATAATACGCTTGACAATTAAGCAGCTGGTAGTCATTATGATATCAGTTCAATAAATGGTTTGTGTCTGTCTGTCCGTCACATTAAATTATTATGATATCAGTTCAATAAATGGTTTGTGTCTGTCTGTCTGTCCGTCACACCAAATTCTTCTGATATCAGTTCAATTAATGGTTTCAATAATTAAATCTCATTTTATTTAATTCAGTTGAAAATATTGGAGTAAAAGCGTTATATAATGTTTCATTATTTTGTACCTATTTGATTTTGATTCGCTTTTCATTTTTCTAAATTAGTTTTTGTTATTATAATAAGTTGGCCTATTTTTCCTCTGTGAGGTTGCTATAACTAGTTTGATTGAATGAAAAAATAGAAAAATAAAATTTAGATACACTTTAATTAGTGACTTTTCACGAATAAACCGTTTCACTGTTTCCCATCTGTTTTTCCACTCCTCCATATATATATATACTCCTTTTGGTATCCATATTTGCATATACTGTACTAGGAAATGACTACATTCTAACTCTACATCACCTTCTTCTTGTGTTCATTTTAACCTTCCCCCCATTGCCCTTGTCTCAGCATGGTGGTGTGGCGCCTGTGGGTGACGAAACTGCCTGGTGAGCAGAGTGCTGAGAGTAGACAGAAGGTGTGGAAGAGCAAGAGGAAGGTGGTGAAGATGGTGAGTGTGGTGGTGGCGGTGTTCATCATCTGCTGGACTCCACTTCAGTCTCTCCTCCTGTACCAGAAATTCAGCTCTGTGAAACATGTGAGTGAGGGACACAGTAGGGTGAAGATTATATCTTACACTTCAGCTTTGTGAAACATGTGAGTGAGGGATACAGTAGGGTGAAGAGTATATCTTACACTTCAGCTCTGTGAAACATGTGAGTGAGGGACACAGTAGGGTGAAGATTATATCTTACACTTCAGCTCTGTGAAACATGTGAGTGAGGGATACAGTAGGGTGAAGAGTATATCTTACACTTCAGCTTTGTGAAACATGTGAGTGAGGACCACAGTAGGGTGAAGAGTATATCTTAAACTTCAGCTCTGTGAAACATGTGAGTGAGGGACACAGTAGGGTGAAGAGTATATCTTAAACTTCAGCTCTGTGAAACATGTGAGTGAGGCAACTAGCACAGTAAGGTGAAGGATCCTTAAGGCATCCTTTTATAGCACGAGGTACCGAAATCATTTGTGATTGAAGAATCTAAGTGTATTTAATCTGCATGATGCATACTAAAATGTAACAATTAGATTCAAAATGATATAAATTAGTGAATTTTATTTATTGAAAAGGGTGAATTCATCCCCTTCCTAGTTCACGTCCCTATTTCATTTTGGGACGTGAACTAGGTACCGATCCAAATACCCCCTTCCTAGTTCACGTCCCTAAATGAAATAGGTACGTGAAGTAGGAACTTACATTGAAAAGATATAAGAATAATTATAATTATATATTCTATAACAGATAGAATCTGAGGATAGCAATTCGGATGCCATTTTAACATTTGAAGACTTTGAGTTCGCTGCGTACTTCATCGCGTACACAAACAGCGCCATCAACCCCATCATCTACTGCAGCTTCAACAGTGGCCTCAGGAAGGGGGTGAAGGACGTACTCAGCTGTAGGAGGTCCTTCAGGAGGAGTCCCTTCGAAAATAGAAGTAAGAACTCGTAATGACTTCTTGACTATAATTTCACCTTTCCAAAAAGAAACTTTAATAATTTACCTCACAATTTTTATCACCTTACAAAATTGTTACATTATAATATCGTCACCATACATTTTTTCACCTTTTCATCTGAAAATATTTACAATTTTTACAATGTCCTCACTTCACCTTTTTCAAGGAACCAACTGGAGAGGTATGACGGGAGGTACGAGAGAAACAACCTTTGGTGTGTCGGCAATGGAACAAAATGTCATTACGAGAACAACATCCAGAGGACGCCTCAACAACAGGTAAACAACAACTGAACACATAGAAAAACAACTACTGAACACATAGAAAAACAACTATTGAACACATAGAAGAACAACTACTGAACACATAGAAAAACAACTATTGAAGACATAGAAGAACAACTACTGAACACATAGAAAAACAACTACTGAACACATAGAAAAACAACTACTGAACACATAGAAAAACAACTACTGAACACATAGAAAAACAACTACTGAACACATAGAAAAACAACTACTGAACACATAGAAAAACAACTACTGAACACATAGAAGAACAACTACTGAACACATAGAAAAACAACTACTGAACACATAGAAAAACAACTACTGAACACATAGAAAAACAACTACTGAACACATAAAAAAAGTTTTGTAAAATAGGGAACTACCTATATATTTCGGGTGTGTTTCTCTCATCTATAATTTTAAGAATATAGTTAATAGCGCATTAGGTTTTTAAAATACTGTTTCTACCGCATAAGTCTATCGATAGAGTGTTGTAAGTATAATGTTTTTTAAAGATAGTGTCGTTAAGGATAACTCTTCTCTGATTTGTCGGCAAGAAAGAGAAGCTCCGCCCCCTGTTGGCTCCTCCTCCTTGCATATAGATATGAGTTGAACTAAATTACATTTCAAATAATGAGAACTTTGAAAATCTCAAAATATAGATAGCTGTAATGTAGTTTACTGTATCCGCTAGCTTGTAGCACTGCACACTTAGTGATTGTCTAATGAACTGGCATGGAATTTGGAGGGTGCCACGCCCCCCTATACACTAATTGGTCATCTCCATAGCCAATCAGAGAGTCAGTTAACCTTAAAAACATTATCCTAAAAAACTTGTCCTCAAGGAACAATATTTAATGTAGTAACCTTTTAATTTCTAACCTTAGTGGTGGCACCCTATATTTGTAGTTATTTCACAATGGTTGAACTTACTAAAAGGATAGTATGCGAACAAATTTATTCGATTATGTTCAATGAAAATCATTACATTTATTCTAATTTCATCCATAAAGATTCCATTTTATTTGATTAAATTCCTCCATTAACCTTTTTAATTTCTATTTTCAAATAACGAAGTCTAGAGCTCATCGATGTCATCCACTTCAAATTCAGCTTCCATCATGTTCATGTTATGTCTATAGTAACCATTGAAAAGTCGCTAATTGGTATGGTAATCACTTGATAGGTAATTGGTTCGGAATTTTAAATTATTCCGCCACAAAGCTTTCTTTGACTGAATTATAGCGTATTAATATGCGGTGGTTGTTTTACCCTTCATAACTATTGGTGGTTGTTTTAACCCTTTACAACTATTGGTGGTTGTTTTAACCCTTTACAACTATTGGTGGTTGTTTTAGCCTTCACAACTATTGGTGGTTGTTTTAGCCTTCACAACTATTGTTTTTTTGTTTTAGCCTTCACAACTATTGGTGGTTGTTTTAGCCTTCGCAACTATTGGTGGTTGTTTTACCCTTCACAACTATTGGTGGTTGTTTTAGCCTTCACAACTATTGGTGGTTGTTTTAACCCTTCACAACTATTGGTGGTTGTTTTACCCTTCACAACTATTGGTGGTTGTTTTACACTTTACAATTATTGGTGGTTGTTTTACCCTTCACAACTATTGATGGTTGTTTTAACCTTTACAACTATTGGTGGTTATTTTACCCTTCACAACTATTGGTGGTTGCTTTACCCTTCACAACTATTGGTGGTTGTTTTACCCTTCACAACTATTGGTGGTTGTTTTACCCTTCACAACTATTGGTGGTTGTTTTACCCTTTACAACTATTGGTGGTTGTTTTACCCTTCACAACTATTGGTGGTTGTTTTACCCTTCACAACTATTGGTGGTTGTTTTACCCTTCACAACTATTGGTGGTTGTTTTACCCTTCACAACTATTGGTGGTTGTTTTAGCCTTCACAACTATTGGTGGTTGTTTTAACCCTTCACAACTATTGGTGGTTGTTTTACCCTTCACAACTATTGGTGGTTGTTTTAACCCTTCACAACTATTGGTGGTTGTTTTACCCTTCACAACTATTGGTGGTTGTTTTAACCCTTCACAACTATTGGTGGTTGTTTTACCCTTCACAACTATTGGTGGTTGTTTTAACCCTTCACAACTATTGGTGGTTGTTTTACCCTTCACAACTATTGGTGGTTATTTTAACCCTTCACAGTACACTTCATTTAACTCGACGGACCAAAGAAGATTAAAAGGGCTCCCCTTTCAATCTTCTATAGCCCCAACATACCTTTCTCTCTGTATACTGACTTCATATCCCTACAAGATATCTAATTTCATATCTAAGCTAAACACATCCTGCCATATTATCTAAATGATAAAAATGTTATTAAACAGAAGTAACCAAGGTTCACAGTGAGAGTTATGGTGGGGCCATGGAAGATTACCCCTCCTATACCCCCTCCACACTAATTAGACTGTAGCAGTATGCAGCTTAGTGTCATCTATTTAAAAGCCACCCTATCCTGTTTCAGTGCATCTGATACCACACTTCATTAGATATAATTTCATCTCGCACCTACTCACCTTTTTAATGTCAGTTATTTACAAAGGGGAATGAAACAGAAACAGGTGGATGTACCAGGCAAGGAGGATTCATTACTGGGATATTAAGGGAATATTCCAGGCAAGGAGGATGTATTACTGGGATATTAAGGGAATATCCCAGGCAAGGAGGATATATTACTGGGATATTAAGGGAATATCCCAGGCAAGGAGGATATATTACTGGGATATTAAGGGAATATCCCAGGCAAGGAGGATATATTCCTGGGATATTCCTTTAATATCTCAGGACTAAATCCTTCTTGCCTGGGATCAACTTTTGATTTCAAATGAAGTTTCTTTGTCTGGCCACACCCACAGTTATCGTAAAGTGGGTGGGACTACAGCACAATAACCAATTTGAGTTGTGGCTATAAAATCACTTACTGTAGTCTATACTATAATAGGAGCCGCGTCTGTCCGTGTGTCACACTTTTATTAAGAAATGCATACTAAAAGGAGAAACAAATTATTTGTAGAGGTATCATGACTACGCGCTACAATAATATTGACACTAATTGTTACAAAAATTATATTTTGGCTTTTGAAAGTTTTTTTTATTTAATCAGAATATGTTTATCCATAATACATTCTTGCATTCGAATATAATTTAAATTCAATAACAGGTACTGTACTGGTTAATATAGTTTCAATTCCTACATAAGAATATAAGCTCTACGAATATAAGCTCTACGAATAAGCTCTATAAGCTCACCGCAAGTTATTCCTACAAGATGTAACAAAATACAAAGTACAGTGTTTATTTAGTGCATTGGAAATAATGCAGTTGGGGGCAATGTGATTTCAGTGAAGAGCTGCAAACCTGCTAATGAAATGTCAATAACCATTTACTTGGTTTACAAGGGGAAAATACTGCAATGTGAACTGCAGAAATATAATAGTGTAAACCGGAGAAGTATAATATTTAAATAAATAGTAATTTATTCTATAAAAATACATTAACGTCAAAAGTAATATCAGTAAAATCTTAAGTAATGTAAGAGTATATTATTTCTCTTGTAACTTCCACTCCAAAAGTTTATATAAGAGTAATTAAACACCAGTGGGGTGAATGGTGATATTAATCATAGTCCTGTCATTCTTATTATCATAATTAATGTATGAAATATACATATTTGCAATATATTCGAATAATCTTTCAATCTTTCCCATTTCAATCTTCACCATAACATTTTCCCCTCTTAATCTTCTATGGCCCCACCATAACATTTCCCCCTCTCAATCTTCTATGGCCCCACCATAACATTTCCCCTCTCAATCTTCTATGGCCCCACCATAACATTTCCACTCTCAATCTTCTATGGCCCCACCATAACATTTCCACTCAACCTCCATATTCTGCATAGGCCTTAAAGGCAGTCTTCATTCTACTCTTTTCCGTCTTTTAGGTTTTTTTCTTCCACGTTTTCGAGATGAAATGAAGGGTAAAAATCCTTATCTAGTTAGGGATGCTATTTTAGAAATAAGTGAAGTCTCAGTACGTTCATACATTTAGGATATTAAAAGAAATCTAATTAAGTAAAAACTTCTTTGCTTTTGGTGATAACTTATGAATATAAATTGTAAAGATAATTTGAAAATTAATCTTGATGATTGTTTGTATAAAATGATTCATTTTTTAGTGATGTACTCTGTAATCAATTGTATATAGCGTACAGAATTATAATGGATAATGGTTATGATATGGTAATTCAGTATAAATATGAGTAATACATATATAATAATCATAAGAACAAATAATAAACATGTAGTATACATATATAATTGATCACATCTATAGCAACATGTCAATTACCACACTTATAACGTATGTTTACCATATTTAATTAACCACATTCATAGCTAAGTGTCAATTACCATACTTATAACGTATGTTTACCATATTTAATTAACCACATTCATAGCTAAGTGTCAATTACCACACTTATAACGTATGTTTACCATATGTAATTAACCACATTCATAGCTAAGTGTCAATTACCATACTTGTAACGTATGTTTACCATATTTAATTAACCACATTCATAGCTAAGTGTCAATTACCATACTTATAACGTATGTTTACCATATTTAATTTACCACATTCATAGCTAAGTGTCAATTACCATACTTATAACGTATGTTTACCATATGTAATTAACCACATTCATAGCTAAGTGTCAATTACCACACTTATAACGTATGTTTACCATATGTAATTAACCACATTCATAGCTAAGTGTCAATTACCATACTTGTAACGTATGTTTACCATATTTAATTAACCACATTCATAGCTAAGTGTCAATTACCATACTTATAACGTATGTTTACCATATTTAATTTACCACATTCATAGCTAAGTGTCAATTACCACACTTATAACGTATGTTTACCATATGTAATTAACCACATTCATAGCTAAGTGTCAATTACCATACTTATAACGTATGTTTACCATATGTAATTAACCACATTCATAGCTAAGTGTCAATTACCACACTTATAACGTATGTTTACCATATGTAATTAACCACATTCATAGCTAAGTGTCAATTACCACACTTATAACGTATGTTTACCATATGTAATTAACCACATTCATAGCTAAGTGTCAATTACCATACTTATAACGTATGTTTACCATATGTAATTAACCACATTCATAGCTAAGTGTCAATTACCACACTTATAACGTATGTTTACCATATGTAATTAACCACATTCATAGCTAAGTGTCAATTACCATACTTATAACGTATGTTTACCATATTTAATTTACCACATTCATAGCTAAGTGTCAATTACCATACTTATAACGTATGTTTACCATATGTAATTAACCACATTCATAGCTAAGTGTCAATTACCATACTTGTAACGTATGTTTACCATATTTAATTAACCACATTCATAGCTAAGTGTCAATTACCACACTTATAACGTATGTTTACCATATGTAATTAACCACATTCATAGCTAAGTGTCAATTACCATACTTATAACGTATGTTTACCATATTTAATTTACCACATTCATAGCTAAGTGTCAATTACCATACTTATAACGTATGTTTACCATATGTAATTAACCACATTCATAGCTAAGTGTCAATTACCATACTTGTAACGTATGTTTACCATATTTAATTAACCACATTCATAGCTAAGTGTCAATTACCACACTTATAACGTATGTTTACCATATGTAATTTACCACATTCATAGCTAAGTGTCAATTACCATACTTATAACGTATGTTTACCATATGTAATTTACCACATTCATAGCTAAGTGTCAATTACCATACTTATAACGTATGTTTACCATATGTAATTTACCACATTCATAGCTAAGTGTCAATTACCACACTTATAACGTATGTTTACCATATGTAATTTACCACATTCATAGCTAAGTGTCAATTACCATACTTATAACGTATGTTTACCATATGTAATTTACCACATTCATAGCTAAGTGTCAATTACCATACTTATAACGTATGTTTACCATATGTAATTTACCACATTCATAGCTAAGTGTCAATTACCACACTTATAACGTATGTTTACCATATGTAATTTACCACATTCATAGCTAAGTGTCAATTACCATACTTATAACGTATGTTTACCATATGTAATTTACCACATTCATAGCTAAGTGTCAATTACCATACTTATAACGTATGTTTACCATATGTAATTAACCACATTCATAGCTAAGTGTCAATTACCATACTTATAACGTATGTTTACCATATTTAATTTACCACATTCATAGCTAAGTGTCAATTACCATACTTATAACGTATGTTTACCATATGTAATTAACCACATTCATAGCTAAGTGTCAATTACCACACTTATAACGTATGTTTACCATATGTAATTAACCACATTCATAGCTAAGTGTCAATTACCATACTTATAACGTATGTTTACCATATGTAATTAACCACATTCATAGCTAAGTGTCAATTACCACACTTATAACGTATGTTTACCATATTTAATTTACCACATTCATAGCTAAGTGTCAATTACCATACTTATAACGTATGTTTACCATATGTAATTAACCACATTCATAGCTAAGTGTCAATTACCATACTTGTAACGTATGTTTACCATATTTAATTAACCACATTCATAGCTAAGTGTCAATTACCACACTTATAACGTATGTTTACCATATGTAAATTACCACATTCATAGCTAAGTGTCAATTACCATACTTATAACGTATGTTTACCATATGTAATTTACCACATTCATAGCTAAGTGTCAATTACCATACTTATAACGTATGTTTACCATATGTAATTTACCACATTCATAGCTAAGTGTCAATTACCACACTTATAACGTATGTTTACCATATGTAATTTACCACATTCATAGCTAAGTGTCAATTACCATACTTATAACGTATGTTTACCATATGTAATTTACCACATTCATAGCTAAGTGTCAATTACCATACTTATAACGTATGTTTACCATATGTAATTTACCACATTCATAGCTAAGTGTCAATTACCACACTTATAACGTATGTTTACCATATGTAATTTACCACATTCATAGCTAAGTGTCAATTACCATACTTATAACGTATGTTTACCATATGTAATTTACCACATTCATAGCTAAGTGTCAATTACCATACTTATAACGTATGTTTACCATATGTAATTAACCACATTCATAGCTAAGTGTCAATTACCATACTTATAACGTATGTTTACCATATTTAATTTACCACATTCATAGCTAAGTGTCAATTACCATACTTATAACGTATGTTTACCATATGTAATTAACCACATTCATAGCTAAGTGTCAATTACCACACTTATAACGTATGTTTACCATATGTAATTAACCACATTCATAGCTAAGTGTCAATTACCATACTTATAACGTATGTTTACCATATTTAATTTACCACATTCATAGCTAAGTGTCAATTACCATACTTATAACGTATGTTTACCATATGTAATTAACCACATTCATAGCTAAGTGTCAATTACCATACTTGTAACGTATGTTTACCATATTTAATTAACCACATTCATAGCTAAGTGTCAATTACCACACTTATAACGTATGTTTACCATATGTAATTAACCACATTCATAGCTAAGTGTCAATTACCATACTTATAACGTATGTTTACCATATTTAATTTACCACATTCATAGCTAAGTGTCAATTACCATACTTATAACGTATGTTTACCATATGTAATTAACCACATTCATAGCTAAGTGTCAATTACCATACTTGTAACGTATGTTTACCATATTTAATTAACCACATTCATAGCTAAGTGTCAATTACCACACTTATAACGTATGTTTACCATATGTAATTTACCACATTCATAGCTAAGTGTCAATTACCATACTTATAACGTATGTTTACCATATGTAATTTACCACATTCATAGCTAAGTGTCAATTACCATACTTATAACGTATGTTTACCATATGTAATTTACCACATTCATAGCTAAGTGTCAATTACCACACTTATAACGTATGTTTACCATATGTAATTTACCACATTCATAGCTAAGTGTCAATTACCATACTTATAACGTATGTTTACCATATGTAATTTACCACATTCATAGCTAAGTGTCAATTACCATACTTATAACGTATGTTTACCATATGTAATTTACCACATTCATAGCTAAGTGTCAATTACCACACTTATAACGTATGTTTACCATATGTAATTTACCACATTCATAGCTAAGTGTCAATTACCATACTTATAACGTATGTTTACCATATGTAATTTACCACATTCATAGCTAAGTGTCAATTACCATACATATAACGTATGTTTACCATATGTAATTAACCACATTCATAGCTAAGTGTCAATTACCATACTTGTAACGTATGTTTACCATATTTAATTAACCACATTCATAGCTAAGTGTCAATTACCACACTTATAACGTATGTTTACCATATGTAATTTACCACATTCATAGCTAAGTGTCAATTACCATACTTATAACGTATGTTTACCATATGTAATTTACCACATTCATAGCTAAGTGTCAATTACCATACTTATAACGTATGTTTACCATATGTAATTTACCACATTCATAGCTAAGTGTCAATTACCACACTTATAACGTATGTTTACCATATGTAATTTACCACATTCATAGCTAAGTGTCAATTACCATACTTATAACGTATGTTTACCATATGTAATTAACCACATTCATAGCTAAGTGTCAATTACCATACTTATAACGTATGTTTACCATATGTAATTTACCACATTCATAGCTAAGTGTCAATTACCATACTTATAACGTATGTTTACCATATGTAATTAACCACATTCATAGCTAAGTGTCAATTACCATACTTGTAACGTATGTTTACCATATGTAATTAACCACATTCATAGCTAAGTGTCAATTACCATACTTGTAACGTATGTTTACCATATGTAATTTACCACATTCATAGCTAAGTGTCAATTACCATACTTATAACGTATGTTTACCATATGTAATTAACCACATTCATAGCTAAGTGTCAATTACCATACTTGTAACGTATGTTTACCATATGTAATTAACCACATTCATAGCTAAGTGTCAATTACCATACTTATAACGTATGTTTACCATATGTAATTAACCACATTCATAGCTAAGTGTCAATTACCATACTTATAACGTATGTTTACCATATGTAATTTACCACATTCATAGCTAAGTGTCAATTACCATACTTATAACGTATGTTTACCATATGTAATTAACCACATTCATAGCTAAGTGTCAATTACCACACTTATAACGTATGCTTACCATATGTAATTAACCACATTCATAGCTAAGTGTCAATTACCACACTTATAACGTATGCTTACCATATGTAATTAACCACATTCATAGCTAAGTGTCAATTACCACACTTAGAACGTATGCTTACCATATGTAATTAACCACATTCATAGCTAAGTGTCAATTACCACACTTATAACGTATGCTTACCATATGTAATTAACCACATTCATAGCTAAGTGTCAATTACCACACTTATAACGTATGTTTACCATATGTAATTAACCACATTCATAGCTAAGTGTCAATTACCACACTTATAACGTAAGCTTACCATATGTAATTTACCACATTTCCATGTTAACCCACGTGTAATAAACATGGTAACCATTTGCAAAATTTATACACAGGGTAAGTTCCAAATTATCGGTCAGTTCCACATCTTCGGTCATGTAGAACTGACCGATAATTCGGAACTTAACCTAGTATACCTACACATGTTTTGAATGCATTAGTCCCAAATTGATTTGTTTCCTGATAATAGTGAAAAAATTTAATTCATAAGAAATTATTAATGTGGATAAATAGATAAAAAAATTGAATAATAGGTACTGGTAAAATAGTGACTTAAAATCATTAGTAGGTTTACTAATATTTATTAATTAATTAATAAATGATTTCTAATATAGAATGAATGAATATAATATACAATATGAATATATATGAATATATATGAATATTAAAGCTGGATATGTTAGAAAGACAATTTATAAATCAATTAATTAACGAAGTACGAGAATATTACCATCTCAATAAAAATCGTAATTATGTGTCTATAATTACCATAGTTACTCCTGAAGAATGGTTTTAATTTTCTTATACCCCGACTATGTTTACTCTCTCATTAATTCCAAGCATATATAAACTGTTAATATGTCATCTAGAGTCTGAATATCAACACAAATAATAATAAATCAATTTAAATGTTTGCCTATACCATTGATGAAATAGTTTGTCAATTCGTGTCAGTGTTTGCATCCCCGTCCATGTGCGCTGATCAAACAAACTCCTGTTTGTTCGTCTTCGGAAATGACTGGCTGCCGAAAGACTGACTTCAATCCATAAATTCGAAAGTGAATTGGATAGCAATAACTTAGCACTCAGTTACTTCTTATTCGTCGAATGGGACTCTGTAAAATATTGCTTCACTAATTTAGATGCAAATCACTGTACTGAACACATTGAACTAATATTTTTAAGCCATGATGATCAGATTCGTGTATTCGAACTCTATAAAATAGTATTTCAATCTGAGAAGGACTATCTAACATTTATGAATATAGGGTCTATCGTCTATCACTCTACTCACAGAGCTTGATTTTATTTATTTTATTTATTTATTAAAACAAAAGTCCCTTACATGAAGCAAAAAGAGTCGGGCCAACTATTTTCCGGTATATTTTATAAATGATAAGGACTTAAGACCTAATAAGCTTACAGCTTCAAAGGAATCCTGTCAAAAGAGAATAAAAAGAAACTTTGCACCAAACAAGATACAGACAGAAAAGAGTCATACCGAATTAAAGTGTTGGTCCAGCCATATAAACAATATATCCATATATATAAGAACGTAAGTAAAGACTCTGAAACTGAAAGTAGTGGATAGATCTTTTTTTTTAAGAAAAATTAGTTTAACCTAACTAAAAGGCATCACTATTTTCATCAAAAATCTCAATGTATCGTACAGAAGTAATATTTTTTTAACGAAAATCTTAAGTGAACGCTATATACTATTCCACTGCCCCATCATAACTAGCGTAATACCTACTGCATAATCCTGAAAACTCGTCAACTAATCACATTTTTACAGGTTGCACATGCAGATTTTCATATCATTTAGTAGGGCATTTTGCATTAAACTTATATATAAATTTTAAATTGATGTGGGATTTTAGAAATGAATTATAAATAACAAAAATGGATTCATCAACTTTCAGTATTAAGAAAATTCTAAATTTATCTTTCAGTTTCATGTTAATTAGCATTTATTAGATATAGATAACAATGCGTAAATGACCAAACATTTGATCACCCGCAATATACATGAGCACTACTTTTATCAATAGGGTTGTGACAACATGCTCTTAAAATCATAGATCTTAAGAATATCACAGACGAAATGAAATGGTATCGAATACTATATACCGCTGGTGTAGAACCATTCAATACTCTCCGCCTATAATATTTTCAGGATTTATGATTTTAGAAGCATATTGTCACAACCTTATATATCTAATTCAAGGCCGCACCACGGAAGACGTGTTAACATACATAACTATTTAGCAAAGTAATTCTCTCACCACAAATCATTACCTTCAAATACCAATACCTGCTGTCGATACCACAGTAATTTACTGAGGAGTGGTAATTACTTTCGGATACTAGGAAACATTAACACTGTCGATAGCAAACTCTTTTCTGGTTAGTTTATTCTATTTACAGTTACGAATATTTTAAAATTTAATTTCCTTGAAGTTCTTCGAAATATGAATTAGGCATAGAATATCAAACTTCAAAATATATGAATAACATCTTAACAGTTATAGAGCAATATTATTATCAAACTTTTCCAAACCTGCGATTTAATACCCCATATAAATAGATATTCTTTTCCTTATTGACATTTTGTTCTCTGTGTATACTTTTTGATGTAATTTTGATCCTGGATTCTTATTCTATTTTTTTATAAGTTAGGTTCACTCGTTGAAGCGGCAAGACAATTAAATGAAAACAATGGAGTCGGTCACATGAAATTATTTATGAGTTTTACCATCGCAGAATGCGGAAGGTAATATTTTAGGTGACATCTATTGATCTATCATCTTTTTTTTCGCATAACTCATATAGTATTCAACCAAATTGCCTGAAATTGTGTCACTTTATTAGATTTTGGAAGTGAACGGTTCAGAAGTTAAGGTCAAGGTCATTTATAACTCACTCGTTATGGGATGGTCAAGGTCATTTATAAGCGGCGGCAAAGGTATTCGCTCTACCGAGTGCCCATTCTAGTATTGAAAATAACTGCAATGTGGAATAGAGTCACCAATTTTTGATCTCCTCCCTTGTCCTCCATTTCTGTCTTTTATACCATTTATTGCCCCATGGAGGCTAATTCACCCCAAGATCTTCTGGAAATGAACAGCCAATCTGTTGACAATTTGGAAAAATAGCCAAAGGATCTTATTGCAATTCACTGCAGGATATAAGCAGGAAAATGAAACTCAAGACCTAGAAGACAATTCGAATTTTCTTCGCTGATTATAATCGATGATATAAAGATTATCTCTATGATGGCAAATGGTGCGATGAAAATAGTATAATGATGTACCTACCATTAATTTATAACGCTCACAGTCTATCGTCTTTCGTCGGACAGAACTTGAGATTATGTTTGTAACTATGATATTTAACGACTAAACTGAAAAATACGAGTCAAGTTGACTCACAATTTGAGTTTTCAGAAAGTCCCAAAACCGACTAAAAAATGTGAGTCAATTTGACTCATCCTAATATTCCACTCAAAAACAAGAGTCATATTGACTCCTAATTCATAGTCAGATTGACTCAGGTAGAGTCAATCAAGAAAAAAACCATATTGAAGTTTTGATGCCTTGACTCAAGCGATGAGTCAGGCTGACTCGCATTTTTTCTCAGTGATACCAATAATGTTTACCGCAACGGACAATATAAACGATCTCCCACAGCCCCGTCATAACTTTACAGTTTTCTATACTAGCCAATAATAACTTTTTAATTCCCTACCAATCTGCAGATTTACAATGCAAATTACTTCAAACCTCTCAGCACAGTTTGCCATAGCCATATTGACAGCTGAAATGAATCCATGTTACTTTCGGGTATAAGGGAATACCTAATTATTTAGGAATTAATATATTAGATGTAAATAAGAAAATTGAGGTAAAAAAAACACTTAGAAATACTATAATAACCTTCTGCAATTTTCATCTGGTATCTAGTTTCATTATTTAATTATTAAAGCTTTGCCATATCTAAATTTCAAAAATCTTGATTTAAAAAGTTAATGCTGTATTTTTCTAAAAGGGATATATTTCCATTAAAAAGAAGAATATAAATAAAAACGTATTCTTTTTCTTTATAGGCTGACTCGTAGAGACACGGAAACCACCACCAACTTCATCAGAGAAAACGTACACCTCACAGCGAGGAAAAGAGACGAGGTGAAATTTGATTAACTACTAGTGTACCTGTCTGTTAAGAATAACCCATTCCATATGTGTGTATGTTACGCAACGCGTTTGGAGCGTTAAAAACGCTCGTGTGACATGTCCATTAGCAAACCTCTCTCTAATGTATATCATAACTCTATGTGAAAAACACATACAATCTAATAAAAGCCTCGGAATTTAAATATCAAGTCAATATATTCCCGTGCGTATCATAGTTACATTCTTCATGTTTAATACCCGTAGTGTAAAAGCGGACACAAAATAAATAAATAAACACACGAGGGAAATTATTAGTATAGAATGGGACACAAACCCACAGGAATTGTAAAAATTGAAGATTTAAATTTTACATTTACTCGTCTTTCATAAATGATAGAAATTGTCTTAAATCTATCCTAATAATACCCGTAGTATATTTATTTATTTATTTGATGTCCACTTTTACACTACGGGTATTAAACATGAAGAATGTAACTATGATACGCACGGGAATATATTGACTTGATATTTAAATTCCCCTGTTTTTATTCAATTTTTAAATGTATTTTATCTATAAAATAAATTAGACTATGCAGAAAATTTAAATTTAATTGAATTCATTAAAAATAACCTAATAACGGGTAATAAATTGGTATTGATGATGACCCGTTATTCTTAACGGGAAAGTACACTAGTCTAGTTATAAAAATTGATCATAAAATTATAATAACTAATGCATTGATCTATAGTCTTAAAATATCAGAAAATAAATTTTGATATTATGCAACTACAGCCCGAATTTACAGTCAAAATACGATCTCCCGATTACCTTTTTATGTGTGATATACAGGGTGACCCACAAAAAGTGTACCCATCTTAAAATTGATATAAATATCGTATTTATAAGTAGTCGAAAAATGAGTTGAAGTGAATTTAAAAATTAGATTTTTTTCATATATCCATTCTACCACAGTCATTGCTTAAGATTCTACGTGTACGATATTTATATTAATTAAAACTTGAGTACACTTCTTGTGGGTCACCCTGTATATTACTATTCTAGTTTTCTTTTGTACCCCCCCCCCCCCACAGACGGACAGAGACACACTAGTGATGGCAGATGGGAAAGCACTTCACCGAACCATCAGTAACGCGTCTAACAACTCTGTGCAGAATACTGACTGTTCTTGTTGGCCTCGTGAGTACATACCGTTTTTTTTACCGCCCAGTTTACGCCTCTTCAATTAATCACAGTTAAATGAATGGAAGGCGGTGAAAACGCGGTGTTTTATCTGCTGGATTAGAATGGGCCTAAGAGTTGATAGATGAAGTAATTACTAGGGTTGTGACAATATGCTTTTAAAATCATAGATCCTGAGAATATTATAGACGGAGAGAATTAAAGAG
>CANNZV010002846.1:23-65763 GCA_947561585.1 Caprella mutica
AGAGTCACTGTGATGATGTACTATCAGAGAAAAGAGTCACTGTGATGATGTACTATCAGAGAAAAGAGTCACTGTTATGATGTACTATCAGAGAAAAGAGTCACTGTGATGATGTACTATCAGAGAAAAGAGTCACTGTTATGATGTACTATCAGAGAAAAGAGTCACTGTGATGATGTACTATCAGAGAAAAGAGTCACTGTGATGATGTACTATCAGAGAAAAGAGTCACTGTGATGATGTACTATCAGAGAAAAGAGTCACTGTGATGATGTACTATCAGAGAAAAGAGTCACTGTGATGATGTACTATCAGAGGAAAGAGTCACTGTGATGATGTACTATCAGAGAAAAGAGTCACTGTGAAGATGTACTATCAGAGAAAAGAGTCACTGTGATGATGTACTATCAGAGAAAAGAGTCACTGTGATGATGTACTATCACAGAAAAGAGTCACTGTGATGATGTACTATCACAGAAAATAGTCACTGTGATGATGTACTATCAGAGAAAAGAGTCACTGTGATGATGTACTATCAGAGAAAAGAGTCACTGTGATGATGTACTATCAGAGAAAAGAGTCACTGTGATGATGTACTATTAGAGAAAAGAGTCACTGTGATGATGTACTATCAGAAAAAAGAGTCATTGTGATGATGTACTATCAGAGAAAAGAGTCACTGTGATGATGTACTATTAGAGAAAAGAGTCACTGTGATGATGTTACTATCAGAGAAAAGAGTCACTGTGATGATGTACTATCAGAGAAAAGAGTCACTGTGATGATGTACTATCAGAAAAAAGAGTCATTGTGATGATGTACTATCAGAGAAAAGAGTCACTGTGATGATGCACTATCTGGGTTCTGACAATGTGCTTTTAAATTCATAGATCCAGAAAAAATTATAGATGGAGAGAATTAAAGAGTATTGAATGGTTCTATTGCTTCTACACCAGCAGTATATAGTATTCGATACCATTTCATTTCGTCTGTGATATTCTTAAGATCCATGATTTCAAAGGCACATTATCACGACCCTCTAAGTCTATCACACAGCTAGTAACAAAGATGTACCTTTTCTTTTGACTGAACACTGATCATACTACACTGCATAACAATTTAACAGTGTACAGTGTACTTTCAACAGTGTACAGTGTACTTTTCTTTGAGACTGCATATACTAAGAAATCTGTGGCAAGCGTATAGTGTTAACTTTTGCGGATTTCCTCCTACAGGGATGTTTTTCTCAATTTCATAAAGTAGAACATATTTACTTTTAAACATTGCTATATTTAAACTTGTTTGACACTTCATATCTTTTAATTGTAAAATTTCGAATGAATAACCCATTTAGTTTATATTTATCTTAGCATCTCAGTTTTTTAAATAAAAAATGTTTTTTTTATATGAAGTTTTTATTTTATAGAAATTTTATCCGCTCTTATTCTCCTTCCACACATAGTAGAATTTTACCACTTATAACAATAAATGTTCACCACAATATATTAGTATATGTTAACCGCAAGTTATATTAGTATATGTTCTCCAATCCTACGTATAAAAACCGACACTAGGCTAGTATGTATTTGCTAGTATGAAGAAATAGTTCTATGTACACTTGTACACAGTGTACTGAGTAGTATTATGTAGTACTACGTGCACTGTGTACTATGTAGTATTATGTAGTACTACGTGCACTGTGTACTATGTAGTATTATGTAGTACTACGTGCACTGTGTACTATGTAGTATTATGTAGTACTACGTGCACTGTGTACTATGTAGTATTATGTAGTACTACGTACACTGTGTACTATGTAGTATTATGTAGTACTACGTGCACTGTGTACTATGTAGTATTATGTAGTACTACGTGCACTGTGTACTATGTAGTATTATGTATTACTACGTACACTGTGTACTATGTAGTATTATGTAGTACTACGTGCACTGTGTACTATGTAGTATTGTGTAGTACTACGTGCACTGTGTACTATGTAGTATTATGTAGTACTACGTGTACTATGTAGTATTATGTAGTACTACGTGCACTGTGTACTATGTAGTATTATGTAGTACATAGTTCACTATGCACAAGATAGTTCAGTTTGCTTGTGTTCCTCTACACAAATTGGTTCTATAATAAATAGGTAATTTATTCCTAGACTTGGTTAATTTAATTGTCTTTCTGTTGCCTTGTGGCTAAACATTATACTGCACTGTTAAACAGGGGAGAATGCGTCTGTTAAACAGGGGAAAATGCGTCTGTTTAACAGGGGAAAATGCGTCTGTTTAACAGGGGAAAATGCGTCTGTTAAACAGGGCAAAATGCGTCTGTTAAACAGGGCAAAATGCGTCTGTTAAACAGGGCAAAATGCGTCTGTTAAAAAGGGAAAAATGCGTCTGTTTAACAGGGCAAAATGCGTCTGTTTAACAGGGCAAAATGCGTCTGTTTAACAGGGCAAAATGCGTCTGTTAAACAGGGCAAAATGCGTCTGTTAAACAGGGCAAAATGAGTCTGTTAAACAGGGCAAAATGCGTCTGTTTAACAGGGCAAAATGCGTCTGTTTAACAGGGCAAAATGCGTCTGTTAAACAGGGCAAAATGCGTCTGTTAAACAGGGCAAAATGCGTCTGTTAAACAGGGCAAAATGAGTCTTTTAAACAGGGCAAAATGCGTCTGTTTAACAGGGCAAAATGCGTCTGTTTAACAGGGCAAAATGCGTCTGTTAAACAGGGCAAAATGCGTCTGTTAAACAGGGCAAAATGCGTCTGTTAAACAGGGCAAAATGCATCTGTTAAACAGGGCAAAATGCGTCTGTTAAACAGGGAAAAATGCGTCTGTTAAACAGGGAAAAATGCGTCTGTTAAACAGGGAAAAATGCGTCTGTTAAACAGGGGAGAATGCCTCTGTTTAACAGGGGAAATTGCGTACTTACCTCCTGTTCTGATATGCTAAAGACATAGCATGATTTGCATGTAGAAATTCCTCTATTTGCTTTTGTTCTATTTTCATACAGGAAAATGTAAGAGAATTATTTTAGAGCTATTGTCTTCCTGAAAATATATTATGTTATTGCTTTACTTTACAGTTTATTGTAAAGCAATTTAATTACGGTGAAGATGAGCCGTATTGGTTAATTATTACTTTCATAAAGCTTTTTAATAACAATGTAGTTTTACCATATTGGTTAATACCTTAACAGCTTGTGGCTTAGAATAGTGTATTACATAAATAGGCATGATGAATTTACTATCGTTATCGTTAATATAGGGATGATGCAATCACTATGATAAAAATCGGTCCTTATCCGTAAGTTTGCGCAACAATTTATCACTAATATCGTAATTCACTATGATTCAAATACTATAAATAAATCAAATATATATTAGTATGAATAATAAAATATATGAATAGATATTATATTCAAAGATGTATAAATAGCACGCAGATACGTGCTTTAGATATGTGACGTGAGCAGAGTAATATAATGCACATTTACTATCATTTCCCCCCTCAATGAATTGCATTTGCTGACTATATGTTGGCAATGAATTGCTAGAGTAGAGTGTGTATAATCTTTACGACGCGGAGGTGCTCCGTAGGTGACTACAAAGGGGCCCAAGTGTAGGGGCATAACATTTACTCACACTATCTCCAATTCACAAAGTCTTAGCATGCATCACTCTCATTAGAATGAATAGTTTAATCTAATCTAATAACTTGAATAGAGTGTAAAAGGTTCTGTTAGGGATGGATGTTAATTTTATTGATTTAGTGAGAGGTTAGAGCGTTGGTAGTATTGCTCTCTATACGATATAGGTAGCAGTTGTACCATCGTTGAAAAGAGCAACCTACCTTTCTGTCGCCGGTGAACATTTCGTTAGAAACTACTATGGTGAATGTAGTATGTACCTTTAGATACTCTGATAAAGATTCATCACATAGCAATGATGTGTATCTCATTCTATTGACAGTTCTATATTTTATTTTCATTTCAATGGAGATGGCCTTTATATACGTTAAGAAAAAAAAGAGGTGATTGTTTGCCGAAGTAAACACGCTATTTCTTTAGACGTTGTGTGCTCGTCCATTGAGCTATTATTTCCCATTCTATAGGCTTGGAGAATGCTCTAAAGTGTACACAATATGACAAAAGATATTTAATTATACGTACACGGTCTTGAAATGGTCTGGTGTCTATTTCTTTAGCTCTGTGACACTCAGAACACAATCCATTGGAAGAGAGCTTTCATTGGAAAGCTGGACCTGTTTCCAGAATATTCTACCGTTAGCCTAGTACACTTTACTCTGTTAAGAATCACTAGGATACTTCTCTCATTGGATTTAGATCGATCTTAAGGGATTGAAAGCCTTTATTGACCAACCCTAGCCTCTCTCGTTCTCTCTCACTCGGTGTAGGTACATAGTGACTCTTTTTTCCAAAACGCTTGTAACCTTTCCCAAATTTATTATGAAGCCTAAATTGCAATGAATAGGGTAAGTTATGAATCATTGGTCTGTTCCACATTTCTAGTTATATGTATAAGAAAAAGTGACAGATATTTTTTATTTAATTTTTATTTCAGTCGGTATCCGTGATACCTGCAGGTATTATTTTAATTTTAATAAGGTATCTATCTAACAACAGGTATCAAAGATATCGATTGAAATAAAAATTACATAATAATTATTGTATACATTTTCTTATGTGATCAAAAATGTGGAACCGACCGATAATTCGTAACTTACCCTAATTGATCCTATCTAATTCATGTTTGAAGTGGATACTAAAGTTACGTCGATAATTCGTACTGATGTACGGCAATATGGAATGCCGGTTAGAGGTTTAGTGTAAAATTCTCATCAGCGTATTTTTAACCTATGGGAGTTAACCTCCCCCCTCTCTCTTTGCACCCCTCCCCCCTTTTACACGAATAGTTTCGACTCCCCACTCCATTGATTGTACTATTCGTAAGTGCCAGCTTCAAAGTTACTTGGATAACTAAAGGTTCAACAGCACAAATCATCAGTCACTAAATGAATTCAAAGAAGTAAAGTAACACTAAGTTGCTGAAGAGTGTGTTTTATTTGCACGCAGTGTATATAGAGAACTATATAATACCTACACGGTGCCACATCTCACTATCATTCCATATAGGTACATAGCTTATATTAGTCGATAGTATGCTCTTTAAATACTCTCTATCCGAATTTATGGACATTTTAAACAATTCCAATATGACATTACTAATATTCTCGACAACTTTTAACATTGTAAGTTTGATTTAAAAACCTTGATGTAGATTTCGCTTGCAGGAATTTTTACGTTAAATCGTAGTAGGTACATGAACCCCATTCAAACATAGGGGAAGACATGTCTTTTTGTGTAGTCATATTGATAAAAATCTTAATTATAATGAATAAATTGTTCTATTGTCGGTTTTTAATTATGAAATTACTTGGTGGTATAGTTTTTTTCAAGCTATATATTTTGTATCCACTGTGTAGTTATAGTTTTGAGTATAGTATGACGTTCCTTCCCCTACAATAAGAGAGTCCATTCACCAGCTGGTTTGTCTGGGTGTGAATGAGCCTCAGTTGTAGTGTGTCTGGCACTGAGTGAGGAGGTAGTGTGTAATGCAGCCACAAATCGGCCATATTTGATGCGTCCCATACTTCACCTGCACTGGAGTTTCAATTAATTACCCTCAATTATAAACTATAAAATAGACATAGCTCTCATCTCGTTGTGGATGTAGCAAAGAGTCCTAAAACTGTGTGTATTTTCGCTTGCTCAGTTTAGTTATCTGCTGCAATAGTGCAAGCGAATGTGTGTACCTTGCAACGGAATAAACAACGAGTTGTCAACAACTTGCAGTCTCCATTCTCGGGTTTTATATAATGATCAGATCCCCTGTCGATGCAGGGGAATTGAATACAAGTAAAAGAGGAGAAAGTCAAAACGCAGAAGAGGTAAGTTGACAAACTAACCCCATTGTTCTGGTGTATTTAGTATTAAAGTGTTACCTATGGCTATACAGTATACAATAATAGGGTAGCTACTGTAATACTGTTCTACTATTTGGAACTTGGGTAAGTTACAAATTATTGGTCAGTTACACATCTTCAGTCATAATAAAAAACAATAACGTTAATAATAAGTTATTCAATTGATATCTATTATCCCTGCATTATTTGCATATATGATAATGATATACTTAAGAAAACATGATACTAGGTCACTATAGGGTCAGGTAGGTAAATTGCGGCACTTTAACAGTTTAACTAACTGCGGCCATTAATTCAGTAACACTGATAACCATCATGGCTTTGAAGCACTCGACACTCGTGAAATAAATAAAATGTAGCAGTCATGAGTCAATTAGCTTCTTTTGATTTACAGCAAGTTTATATAAACTAGTTTCATAATGTTTTTGAGACTTTCTTTTTGAGTTGGTATCTAATATCCATGATACCTGCATATATTCCAGTCTGAAAAGAATGTCTCCACTGACCCAAAATTTTGTTCAAAAATTGGGATTTAGCACAGCAAATAAGTGAAATAACCCAGTCTGCAGAATGTGTCTCTTCTCCCGCAGAGATTTTAATTTGAGAGACAGTTACTCTCTGACTCTCAGTAGCAGATTTAGAATCTCCCGCAACTAAATTAATGGTAACATAGGAATTAATTCAAAATCTCCCGCAGCTAAATTAATGGTAATATAGGAATTAATTCAAGATCTCCCGCAGAGATCTCAAATTTTTAAAATTCAATCAAAAACTCCTGCAGAGAGTCTTAAAAAAATGTTCCATATTCTGCAGACTGGGAAATAACATGGGAACTTAGAAATTAAATAGGATATAGACGGTAGACCCAGGATTGATCCTCAAATACTGCTATACTTTTCAGGCTGGCAGAGATCTTGTATACCAACTTTCCCCCTTATCTTACTTTAGCTATGGTCACACTGGACACTGGTAAATTACAGTCCCTTAATTTCTAATTGTGGCTTCATTGAGGGCCCTGCACGCGAACGTTCCATGACGTGCGGCAATTGACACATTACCCTAAAATAGCGTTAACTCTTGGGGTATGTGGTCAAACAACAGTCTCTCGAGCGCACCGCAAAAGATGGACAATTCTGGACGCAGGGTATTGGGTTTACTTGGCGCGTGGTGACTGCCGCATAACCAGTCTATTCTATATAATCTATGTGTGGGTGTGCCCATGGACAGTTTGTTGCCACATCTTTCAATGGTAATTGTAAGTAAAAAGTAGAGATTGAAACATTTTTTTGAACATAAAAGAAAGAAATTTTTGTCCCTACATTTTAACAGTCTGAGTTATTACAAAGAAATAATAAAACAAGAAAACATAGTTAATTCATATATTTCTTTATCGTTCAAGCCCTTATGAAGTTTACATTTACTTTTTGAATGAATATGCACCGATACGTATTGGTAACCGATATACGTAGCAATAACAATTACTTTAAAATTTTCTTCTGTTTAGGTATAGTGTGAATGATTGGATAGATTATAGTGTGACTAGTTAGGTATAGTGTGACTAGTTAGGTATAGTGTGACTAGTTAGGTATAGTGTGACTAGTTAGGTATAGTGTGACTAGTTAGGTATAGTGTGACTGGTTAGGTATAGTGTGACTAGTTAGGTATAGTGTGACTAGTTAGGTATAGTGTGACTAGTTAGGTATAGTGTGACTGGTACATGCTGCATGTTACTCCGTATGCATCTGGGTTAATTTCCGTTACATCAAAAAGACTAGTGTGCCCTGGCTATGCGTCTGCGTTCATTTTACGTTGCGTCGAAGTGACTCTCGTGTGCAGGGATCCTAAGAAAGTCTCAAAATCCTTCTGAAATTAATTTATATTAAATTGGTTGAATATCATAATAAGATCAATTTTTACTACATTTTATTTATCTTATGAGTAGCTACTTACAAAGCCATGATGGTTACTAATGTTTTTGAGATACGAGTCCGCAGTTAATTGAAGTGCTGCAATTTACCTACTTGACCCTACCTTCCGTCTGATGACAACCATCTTCTCTTGAAATGCCATTTACCTAAATATTAAATTTGTTTATTGTAACTTAGCTATAACTTATAAGCATGTTAAATCAATCTGAACTTTCAAGCCTGCCCTCTCAATGTTTTGCTCAGGTATAGATAACATTAAAACACAAGAAGTCAATGTAAATTGATAAAGTTAGCTTTTAAATCTAAGTCGAACTTCAAAACTATTTGTTATTCTGATGTTTACCAAAAGCTTGTTACTACTCACCATTAGCCACTAGGATTTCAAAATCTGAAGAAAATTGGTACAACAAACTTCTGGGAGAGTCAACAAGATGGAGACTTTTGGAAAGAGTCAACAAGATGGAGACGTTTGGGAAGAGTCAACAAGATGGAGACTTTTGGGAAGAGTCAACAAGATGGAGACTTTTGGGAAGAGTCAACAAGATGGAGACTTTTGGGAAGAGTCAACAAGATGGAGACTTTTGGGAAGAGTCAACTTGAATTTTTGTAACATGCCATCTTGACTTTCTCTAAAAATCAGTTACTCAAGTGAAATTGCAACTATTGGAACTATGTAAAATTTAAATTGGAACTTTTCTCATTATGAAATTGCAACTTCTGAATTTAATAGATATTTACTATTCAATTTCTTAACCCTTTACGACTGGAATTAGTTTTTAAAAGTTGAAAATTTTGTAAACTACTCCTAATGTATCTGGTTAGTAATAAATAATTAATTTAAGTACTAATTTGAATTAATTTTTAAATTTCAAGAATTTAAACAATAGCTATAGCAGTCACATTGATCACTAGGCTCCACACCTTCAATCTATCACAGTATAGTCCTTTATTTTTTATGTCACTAATTCATCACAATTGGTTGTAAAGAGTTAAATTATCTGAAATTAGGTATTGATACTTCTCAAATTATTTTTAGCTAATTTGATTATAGTTTAAACATAAAATTATTATTAATTTTGTTTAAAAAATAGTAGACTTAAAAAAAGTTGAAGTCGTCTTCAACTTTCCAAAGAGAAAAAACACTTTTCTTTTTTTTCATCTACATAATTATTCTGTGTTGCTTTTGTATACCGATATAATTCCAGTAATACAGTGTTATTAGCCCTAGCTATAAGTCAATATCTGCATAGTTAGTTACATGCTGATTGTTGTTCTTAGAAGGAATTAAGCCCCCACAGTCTATCCTGAAGCTGTCTGTGGTGAATGGAAGAGAAGGGATTTCTTTGGCCCTGAACTGTTGTAATTTGGATTATGTATTTTTTTCATTCCTGCCATGTTTATCCATCTTTCAATGCTACTTGCAGTTTTAGAAGATAGAAAATGGACATTAGTGCTTGTGTCCATTTACATCACATTCCTTTTTAAGTGACTTTGTTCATGGAGTCACTTTTCTTTCTGCCTGCTTCTTCCAGTCTCTTTCTTGTGTATTTAATTCTCTTTTGATGTCAGCTATATAGTCAACAATATAGCTGAAGCAGAAGTTAAAACCCTAGTAAAAAATTGATATCACCAATATTGTCGTTAGATATGAGGAACTCAAACAGTAAATTTCTGTGTATATCATTGGAGCCACTATGTAGTTTTGAATTGATTTCAACTATTCCTGTTTAGATAATTGAGGCCTACCATCCTAATTACATCTTGCAGACTCGTCCATTATTATTGTATGCAGGAGATAAGTGTAGCTAGTTGGTTATTTTGGCTCTTTTTAAGTTCGCTAATAATCTCATTCGTAGCTATAGAATTTGCATTCAATAAATTCATCACCATCTACTATAAATCAATAAATTTATCTCTATTTCTAAAAGAAAAAACGGAAATAAGATTCTCAAAATGTTGCTAATTCAAGTTGGCATATTTTATCTCTCAACTCGAGATTGTGTCATAACTGTCTATATTTTTCCTCGGAAGTTTCATCTGTATGATCCATTTTGTGCTCATATTATCAATACATTTAGGGCCCCCGCACACGAGAGTCTTTTGGTGTGTGCCAATTAACGCCTTGCCCTTAAAATATAGCTATATACTTCTATGGTATGTGGGCACACCATAGTTAAAATGATGATTATATTTAAAGGTGATTAAAGGAGGATTCTGATTATGTTAAAAGAATTAAAATGAGGAAAATTTTTGATGCAAGTTAAAGACTGTGTGTCAAAAAGACGCTCGTGAGTGTGGTGCCTAAATCTATACATCAAAGTTATAATGCCTATTTCTAATGTAAATTTCATTATACCTTTAAATGTGCTGTGCTGTTCACACCTTGGGTGATCGTCTTCTAAATGCAGTGTCATTGATAACATAAGATATATCAGAAATTCAAAAACTGTTATTTGAAATTATGGAAATAATTTTCAATCAATTTTTGCAAATGATTTTCTAATTTGTCAATAATATTCTATGAGAAGAGACATCAAGTGATGACCAATATGTGTTACTCTTTTCCACCCATGTTTGTGTAGCTTTCTGCCTAGGGTAAACTCCGAGTTATTGAACGGTTAATCTCAATATAATAATAATAACTAGAGGATGTGAACTCAAAGAGCGCATGCCTTTGCCACCGCATATAATCTTGACCATCCAGTAATGTGCCTCAAGTTTTAAATGACTTTGCCCTTTACCTGTTCACTCCCAAACTCTAACCAAATGGTTCCTGGAGTGACCAATTGTCCCACCAAATTTCAGGCAATTAGGTGGAATACTATGGAGATATAAATGACCTTGACCTTTCACCAGATCACTCCCAAAATTTCACCAGCTGGTTATTATACGTTAAACACTTATTTCACCACATTCCAAGCAATTTGGTCATAGACTTTTTGAGTTACGTGAATAACAAGATTACAAATAAATGCGACCTTAAATATAACCTTCAGCAATCTGTGAAGATAATTAGATGGTTATTTTTTTCAGTAAAATCCTATATATTTGTACCCAATTAGGGATGGGACGAAGTATTGGTACTTGGTATTGTAAGTATCGGCAACTGTTCTGGTATTGATATCAGCCTTTTTTCTGGTATCAGTTACTAGCTACTTGGTATCGGTATAGGCAAAAAGTGCTGATACTATGCCGATACCACTAGTATTTAAACAAAGAATATATAATTTTGCATCTATTTATTTATCTGTAACAAAGATTCCATATAGATAGGTAGTCCTAATTTTCAAAATTTCAAAATTATTAATTTCATATAAATAATCTAGGTATCGGTATTGGTGAAAAATGGATGTATCTGTATGGTATTGGTATCCATGAAAATTTTGGTATCATCCCATCCCTTTACCCAATTCCAGTCTTCTCTAAATTTTCTACTTTTAGTACCTATATTTATTGAACAAATTGAGCTATCCCATAGCAAAGTATTTTATATCATTTTTTCTAGATTTTTATATTTCAATTTAATTTTATTTACAATTTGTATTCAATATATTGAATCAAAGGGATAAACAAGATATAATGTTCAATTCAATTATAACTACATAAAATTTTGTACTGAAATTCATGCTACATAACAACTAACTACCTTTTTCTTATAACTTGCAACATGAAATAAACTACATATGACAATAATAACAACTAGATCACTAACATTGACACAACACGTATCCTCGATCTTTTTGTAAGGGTATTCTGTTTAAATAAATAAATAAACACCTGAAAACACATTCAGGATTCCATCAAAACAAATAAACAAACCATACCCTCACAAATAGTTGAATAACAATTAAACACCAGACCCATAAACAAAATACTCCCAAGACACACCACCCATCATAGACCCCTCCAAACAAACACTCCTGAAACATACACACAGACTATTATCACAACTACGAACAAACAAGTCACCAATAGTACACTAATACCTACATAAAATATCCCCAGAATTGGTTGACGGACATTTGGTTGAATGTCTTTCTCTCACACACCCAGAATCACATCCCACACCAAAGTGTCCTGGGTCCACTATGTGGGACAACCCCAATTCTCATGCACACATGACTGGACAGACTTGTTCTCAGTGAACCTCCGAGGCTCTGACAGAATCCTGTGTGAGTGGCAGGGCTGCTGTCCGACAGTGGTACCCAACTTGGGTGGGAGTTGACACCGTTTTAGTCTGGCTCCTGTTGGGCCAGAGAATGGGGTCGACAATAACAACGTATCCTACCTCTTTTTAGCCAAATATTCCTTCTCTTTGTTCTTGTGATGTCTAATAAAATTAGTCATTAGAATTTAATTTCTCAATTACAATTGATTCTCTAAAGATTAATAGTTCATGGAATTCGTCTTTTATGACTTACTTATAAGGTTTATAAGTCCCTGTAGAAAGTAGCTGCATAATTTAAAAAAATACTCATTTTGTTCAAATTTAAGAGATATCAAAATGATATTTCCACACAGTATTATCAACTTAGCACTCTTATCTTTTTGACTATCAATGCTATGTATAAACTGCTTTGATAACAAATTAAAAAAGGCAAAAACATTCTCATCAAATTACATTGATAATAACACTATTATTATTTAGCATTATAATCTTAATCTCTACAATTGTCAATGATATTTCTCATTGCAAGCAGAAGCATTTTTAATATGGCTAAAGTTATCCAAAATTTTAAATAGGGTCACTCAGGTAAATTGCGGCCCTTTAATTTTTAATTGCGGCCCTCACAAGTGAGTCTCTAAAACATTCTGAACCGAAATTACATTAAAATGTTGCATAGCTATCAAAATAAGCACAGTGCATGCTACAATTTATTATTTCATGTTTTTAACGAGTGTTTTGAAGCCATGGCGTTTCTGTTGTTAGTGGGCCGCAATTTACCTGCTTCACCCTAGTGTTTGTGTGTGTAGCTATGTGTCTGGTGTGCACAGTATGTTATCGTATGTACTCTGTGTCTCTATTACCATATCTGTTTTCTCTGCCAGTAGTACAGTACACATCCTATCATTAAGGTTGTTAATAGGTGTTTTCCTGCAGTTTGCTGCTAATGAGTTACAACGCACTGGACTGTGCTAAAGATAACAACTCACTACTATTATCATTGCGACTTTCCTATGGTATATCTATATAGCTACTCTAATATTAAACAGAGTTACTAATTAACTAGGTGGCAACACTATAGCTTTTATTAATATATTGATGGTAATATATCAATCACGATATTCAGGGGTTAACTATCCTTCAGAAAAGCCAACAATTGAAAAGATGTTTCAAAAAAATGCCTTTAACACTACTAATGCTGTGTAAATAGTACTGTCATAGCTTGTCTGTAGCGCGTGCAGTGGGAAGTGAAATGTGGTGGGGGTGGTTATCTACGCATCCGCCCTCTTAGACCCAAGAGGAGGTGTGGGAGTTGATTTTGGGGAAGCCATCCACTCTAGGCTCCAATGAGGAATATGTATTGCACTGACTTTGGTAAAAGGGGATATAACGGTTTTCTTAGTGTCACATCTTTCTAGTGCGAGATAACCTGACGGATGGTAGAGATGTTTCAGCCTCTCCTGAAGACTTGTGTTTCGGAGATGATGGATGCTCTATTCCTCTGTTAGTTTTAGTTGTAGAAAGACGTGACAGGGCTTGTTTGAAAGAGAAAGAGGTGTTCGCTAGGGTTATCCTCTTCAATTACGAGATCTTAGATTTTTGTCTTTGGTTGGTCTGTACAGGTTTCATTTTACTCTTCCATCTGTGAGTACAGCCACCTGTGCTTGCGTCTCTTTCTGTCACATTCCTTGATAAGTATTTGCTTTCACGGAGTAGCTTTTTTGCATCCATGAGCGTTGTCACCGATGGTGGTAGGTGACTTTGTTCGTGGAGCCACTTTCCTTTCTATGGTTCTTTACCTTGGAGGTACTTACCAATAAATAAATACATGCATTCATCGAACCCTTCATAGTTGGAAAAATAAATTATGTATCTTCAAAATAAAAACGTAACTATATACTGTAATAGTGCTGAAACTGTAACATGTAACATTTACATACAGAATCATTGTGTTTAAAGAACAAAACATAAAAACATAATTTCACACAAAATCATAATGAATTCAAACCGCCGAACTCTTGAAAGGGAGAGATTCGATTGCACCCAGGTTACTAATGCCCCTTCTATACTAGCAGTTTCACCGCCGCGTTTTCACAGCTCAATTTACGCCTCTTCAGTTAATCACGGTTAAATAAATGGAAAACATATTTGCAGTCTACTAGTGTTTCTACCGCCTTTCATTCATTTAACCGTGATTAATTGAAGAGGCGTAAACTGAGCAGTGAAGACGCAGCATTTTAAATGCTGGTATAGAGTGGGCCTCAAAAAACCATCTCATTTTTTAAGATCATTTTCACGCATATTGTTGTGTAAGATTTATTCTTTCTTCAAACACTGCTTGTCAGTTTCTTCTCTAGTCAGCCAATTTAAAATCTTCGTACCGTGTTTTAATTGCACCCGCTACACTTGGGTAAATACACTGTATTTGCATGCCAAGTTATTGCACACTTTTATCATTTTATCATCTATGTTATATAAATTTATGACTAATGTATATTTCCTACCATCTTCCGTATTTGAGTTTGGTATCTTGAAATGGTGTGTTTTATTTATGTTATGCCTTTTTAAAGTTGTTATTGGGTTCATTCTAGGTTATTGTACAGTGTTGTATCTGGCACTATTATCTGCAGCGTTGGCTAAAATATCAGCTGATCTGTGCATCTTCGTTATTATGATTAACTTGAAATGAAACAACATCTTTACAACATCTCTTTTGTTTGTGACTTTGTGTTCTATTTTTAAAATCACAAATAGGGTAAGTTACGAATTATCGGTCAGTTCCACATCTTCGGTCATACTGGATAAACGATATAATAATTATTTTAATTGGTATCCATGATACCTGCAGGTATCATGGATACCAATTGAAATAAAATACTTATTAGCTATATCGTATTTTCTAATATGACCGAACATGTAGAACTGACCGATAATTCGTAACTCACCCTATTAGGCTATTTGACAGATTTTTTTTTTTAACCTTCTACTTTTTCTTTACGTATTTTTTATTATAGAACTATATGAACATTTGACTGCATTTTTGACATTCACTGCAGCTGTTAATAGATGCATTGTTCTCATTTTTGTCGAGTTTCAGACATTCCTTGATGCCATTGAGTATTATCGGGGAAATTTTCGTCCTGGGGTAAATTCTGAGTTATTGATCTGCTCCACATTTTCGACCATTTAAGACATTAATTTTAAATTATATTTTTATCTTGGTCGAAAATGTGAAACCTGTCGATAACTCAGAATGTACCCTAGTTCTAAGTGTGGTAAAATCTTGAAACTGTTAAGGATATGCGTAAGTACATCATTTAGTTCATTTTGCCAAAGCAGTGGCAAAGTAACTGGTAATAATGTGACTGTTTAGGTAGTTTCTATTATTTGCATTGCCTAATAAAAGGTAATGGTTATGTCTTACCTTTTCAGTGTATATATACTAGGTACACACTCGCCTTCATATCTAAAGGGCCGTACACACGTAGGGTTTTTCAAGTCTTTCCACCAGACATTTTGCTAAGCTCCTCCTACTCTTCAACGAGAATATAAGAAAAAGAAAAGCGATATAATTGTTATTTGTTTTAGTTGGTATCCATGATACCTGCAGGTATCATGGATACCAACTGAAGCAAATAACTAATAATTGTATAGTTTTTTCATATATTCTCGTGGGAAAAGTAGGAGGAGCTTAGCAAAATGTCTGGTGGAAAGACTTAAAAAAACCCTACGTGTGTACGACCTATATGCTAACTACACTGCTGCTACCGTAAATACTGTTCATCACTAGAACCACCAAACAGTCATTTTGATTTCTTTTACTTTGCAAACATTTGTATCTCATAAATTATTATTGGTAGATACTTGAATTTTTATAATTTATAATATCAATAGACACTTAACTTTAATATTTGTTTCAAGTATCTACCAATAATAGTTTATAAGCTACAAATGTTTGAGACCTACCAACCAGTCAAGTTGACTGATTGGTAGTTAAATAGTATTTATAAGAAGGTGAGTGTTGAATATGGGTCAAATATGACCCAACAAGACTGAAAGAGTTATTAAACTGTGTATCTTGAACTAACTATCTAAGTTATGAAATGGTAACCTGTAGCGCAGTCAGTGATCGCATGATTGTCACCTGTAACTACCAACCTAGTCGCTAATTCCAATGCTCTTTCAATGGTCACAATGATCAATGTAATCTTTCAATTAAAAGTATAATGTTAGTACTAAATTCTTTGTGAATGTTAATAACAAGACCAGTTCATTTCTGAGTAAAGTGAGAACTAGGAGAGAGATATTTTATCGATCAGACTCTTTCCTATGTTTGATCATTTTGTTTCTGGAGGAAGATGGGTAGGCCAAAGATAATCTTATTATACTATATATATATATATATATATATATATATATATGGTAATCTTATTGATATAATATGTTAGATAAAATAACATTTGTCTCTAACTATCTAACAGCAAACTCTGAAATCATTTTCTTTTGATTCTGACACCGCTGACTCCGCGTTTCAGTTTACAGTTGTTGCTGTGTAGTATCACTAAGTTTCAGTACTTCGTGATAAGAGTTAGATTGTTTAAAAGTGTCCTGTAGATATAAGCTTCAAATTGCTATTGGGATTATAATAAGATACTCGAATAGGATTGAAAGGAATTTAACTTATTGATGAAGACTAATTAGGGTATTACTTATGAATATTTATTTTCACCTTATCACCTGGTTCATTGATGTCTGTCTGTCACATAATGTTCTTTTTACAATCAATTTAGTCGGCTTAGTCAGCATGTGTGTGTACCGTCTGTGTACTGTGTAAGCATGAGTGTGTACAGTTTGTGTACTGTGTAAGCATGAGTGTGTACAGTCTGTATACTGTGTAAGCATGAGTGTGTACCGTCTGTGTACTGTGTAAGCATGAGTGTGTACCGTCTGTGTACTGTGTAAGCATGAGTGTGTACCGTCTGTGTACTGTGTAAGCATGAGTGTGTACCGTCTGTGTACTGTGTAAGCATGAGTGTGTACCGTCTGTGTACTGTGTAAGCATGAGTGTGTACCGTCTGTGTTCTGTGTTATCATTCTATACAGCTAAAGTATGTATAGTCACTCTCGATAGATATATACACGTCTGTTGAACATGTGTATATTAGATATGTATCTGGTAAACAAGTGTATAGTAGATATATATCCGGTGAACATGTGTATAGTAGATATGTATCTGGTAAACATGTGTATAGTAGATATGTATCGTTAAACAAGTGTATAGTAGATATGTATCTGGTGAACATGTGTATAGTAGATATGTATCTGGTAAACATGTGTATAGTAGATATGTATCTGGTGAACATGTGTATAGTAGATATGTATCTGGTAGACATGTGTATAGTAGATATGTATCTGATAAACAAGTGTATAGTAGATATGTATCTGGTGAACATGTGTATAGTAGATATGTATCTGGTAAACATGTGTATAGTAGATATGTATCTGGTGAACATGTGTATAGTAGATATGTATCTGGTAGACATGTGTATAGTAGATATGTATCTGATAAACTAGTGTATAGTAGATATGTATCTGGTGAACATGTGTATAGTAGATATGTATCTGGTGAACATGTGTATAGTAGATATGTATCTGGTAAACATGTGTATATTAGATATGTATCTGGTAAACATGTGTATATTAGATATGTATCTGGTAAACAAGTGTATAGTAGATATGTATCTGGTAAACAAGTGTATAGTAGATATGTATCTGGTAAACAAGTGTATAGTAGATATGTATCCGGTGAACATGTGTATAGTAGATATGTATCTGGTAAACATGTGTATAGTAGATATGTATCTGGTAAACATGTGTATAGTAGATATGTATCTGGTAAACAAGTGTATAGTAGATATGTATCTGGTGAACATGTGTATAGTAGATATGTATCTGGTGAACATGTGTATAGTAGATATGTATCTGGTGAAAATGTGTATAGTAGATATGTATCTGGTGAACATGTGTATAGTAGTTATGTATCTGGTAAGCATGTGTATAGTAGATATGTATCTGGTAAACAAGTGTATAGTAGATATGTATCTGGTGAACATGTGTATAGTAGATATGTATCTGGTAAACATGTGTATAGTAGATATGTATCTTGTAAACATGTGTATAGTAGATATGTATCTGGTAAACATGTGTATAGTAGATATGTATCTGGTGAACAAGTGTATAGTAGATATGTATCTGGTGAACATGTGTATAGTAGATATGTATCTGGTATACATGTGTATAGTAGATATGTATCTGGTAAACATGTGTATAGTAGATATGTATCTGGTAAACAAGTGTATAGTAGATATGTATCTGGTAAACATGTGTATAGTAGATATGTATCTGGTAAACAAGTGTATAGTAGATATGTATCTGGTGAACATGTGTATAGTAGATATGTATCTGGTGAACATGTGTATAGTAGATATGTATCTGGTAAACATGTGTATATTAGATATGTATCTGGTAAACATGTGTATAGTAGATATGTATCTGGTGAACATGTGTATAGTAGATATGTATCTGGTGAACAAGTGTATAGTAGATATGTATCTGGTGAACATGTGTATAGTAGATATGTATCTGGTAAACATGTGTATAGTAGATATGTATCTTGTAAACATGTGTATAGTAGATATGTATCTGGTAAACATGTGTATAGTAGATATGTATCTGGTGAACAAGTGTATAGTAGATATGTATCTGGTGAACATGTGTATAGTAGATATGTATCTGGTATACATGTGTATAGTAGATATGTATCTGGTAAACATGTGTATAGTAGATATGTATCTGGTAAACAAGTGTATAGTAGATATGTATCTGGTAAACATGTGTATAGTAGATATGTATCTGGTAAACAAGTGTATAGTAGATATGTATCTGGTAAACAAGTGTATAGTAGATATGTATCTGGTGAACATGTGTATAGTAGATATGTATCTGGTGAACATGTGTATAGTAGATATGTATCTGGTAAACATGTGTATAGTAGATATGTATCTGGTAAACATGTGTATAGTAGATATGTATCTGGTGAACATGTGTATAGTAGATATGTATCTGGTATACATGTGTATAGTAGATATGTATCTGGTATACATGTGTATAGTAGATATGTATCTGGTAAACATGTGTATAGTAGATATGTATCTGGTAAACAAGTGTATACTTATCTGCTAGATATATTTTGTTAATCTTTTCGATATGTTTATCTGCTAGATATGTTAGATATGTATTTAGGAATATGAATACGTCTGTTATCTTCATTAGTATACTGTGTTTATATCTAATATCTAAACTAACTAACTAGAAGGTGCAAATCTGCTCTTAACGATATATCTCATTGTGTACTATTGGTAAGATATCTCACTGTGTACTATTGGTAAGCTATCTCACTGTGTACTATTGGTAAGCTATCTCACTGTGTACTATTGGTAAGATATCTCACTGTGTACTATTGGTAAGATATCTCACTGTGTACTATTGGTAAGATATCTCATTGTGTACTATTGGTAAGCTATCTCACTAAGTACTATTGGTAAGCTATCTCACTGTGTACTATTGGTAAGCTATCTCACTGTGTACTATTGGTAAGCTATCTCACTGTGTACTATTGGTAAGCTATCTCACTGTGTACTATTGGTAAGCTATCTCACTAAGTACTATTGGTAAGCTATCTCACTAAGTACTATTGGTAAGCTATCTCACTAAGTACTATTGGTAAGCTATCTCACTAAGTACTATTGGTAAGCTATCTCACTTTGTACTATTGGTAAGCTATCTCACTGTGTACTATTGGTAAGCTATCTCACTGTGTACTATTGGTAAGCTATCTCACTGTGTACTATTGGTAAGCTATCTCACTGTGTACTATTGGTAAGCTATCTCACTGTGTACTATTGGTAAGCTATCTCACTGTGTACTATTGGTAAGCTATTTCACTGTGTACTATTGGTAAGCTATCTCACTATGTACTATTGGTGAGATATCTCACTGTCTACTATTCACTAATAATACTATCAACTATTATACTATTTTGAATCATTTTCAATTCTTTATAACTTTCTCTCAGCTATTTCTCAGAATCTTTCTCTTCCTCTCTCCCCCACTTTCCGAACACTGTCACCGCTCTTGTTCGCTCGTACCTCCACGTGTGCGCCTCCGTACCCCCCACACCAATCGATCTAGCGCTGATATTCGCGTGACGACTGCGAGTATCTCCTCAATTGGAGAAAACTGACGTCACTGCGATAGCCTCCTCTATTATTTAGTAAAGTGAACCTACAGTGTAGGTAGAGTCACCTACAGTGTAGGTAGAGTCACCTACAGTGTAGGTAGAGTCACCTACAGTGTAGGTAGAGTCACCTACAGTGTAGGTAGAGTCACCTACAGTGTAGGTAGAGTCACCTACATTGTAGGTAGAGTCACCTACAGTGTAGGTAGAGTCACCTACAGTGTAGGTAGAGTCACCTACTTAGTAGGTAGAGTCACCTACAGTGTAGGTAGAGTCACCTACAGTGTAGGTAGAGTCACCTACAGTGTAGGTAGAGTCACCTACAGTGTAGGTAGAGTCACCTACAGTGTAGGTAGAGTCACCTACAGTGTAGGTAGAGTCACCTACAGTGTAGGTAGAGTCACCTATAGTGTAGGTAGAGTCACCTACAGTGTAGGTAGAGTCACCTACAGTGTAGGTAGAGTCACCTACAGTGTAGGTAGAGTCACCTACAGTGTAGGTAGAGTCACCTACAGTGTAGGTAGAGTCACCTACAATGTAATTAGCTACCTACACTGTAGGTATATTAATGTGAGTACTATTTGGTACACGGTGTGAGTACTATTTGGTACACGGTGCGAGTACTATTTGGCAAAGAATAGTGTACCTGTAGTTGCCTGTAGTAATGTTTGACAGTTCACTAATATCGCATTTCTAATTACTAACTTTACTATTTTCACGAATATTATTTTCCCTGATAGTACATATTTCTATCACCTTTCGTACTCCAATTTACACAAGTTGTAGTACACCTTGCTACATCTGCTACAATATTTCACAGTAGTTATTTATAGTATATTTATTATAGTAGCTATCTGTAGTAGAGGAAACATGTTCTACTATTTCACTCATCACACCGAGTAATTACTGAACACTAGTTTCAACTAGTTAACTCTGTTGACTGCACTAGTAACTAGGAATTTACTAGTAACTAGGAATTTGCTAGTAACTAGGAATTTGCTAGTAACTAGGAATTTGCTAGTAACTAGGAATTTGCTAGTAACTAGGAATTTACTAGTAACTAGGAATTTGCTACTAACTAGGAATTTGCTAGTAACTAGGAATTTGCTAGTAACTAGGAATTTGCTAGTAACTAGGAATTTGCTAGTAACTAGGAATTTGCTAGTAACTAGGAATTTGCTAGTAACTAGGAATTTACTGGTTTTCTCTACTAAATGAACTAGTAATTATTTATTCACTAGTTAGACTTTAGTAGTTTTCACTACTAACTGCACTAGTAACTAGGAATTTGAGTTTTACTAGTTTAACTTTCTCATCGATTGGCCACGCATCGTACACCAGTGTAGTAATTTAGAGGCGAGATGTGGCACCAGCGCACTCACAAACTCGTTTGTATTGACACTTGGCACATGAGCAGTGCTCACACAACCAAGCAGTGTTGCCATCTAAAGATCACACGCTACAAAAGACACAGTCGGTGTCTACAACACTTTGGGGAACGTGTGGGAAACTGACGAGGCGTTTGCAGTCAGAGAATAGTCCTCATGGAAGTCTGTCTTAGGTGCTAACTATCTGTGCTCCGTAGGTTTTTTCCAAGGGGGAACAGAAGGGAGGTTACTATTTTCAGAAGGGAGGGGGGGGGGGTAAGTTTGGCGCAGTTCCCGCGCTTGCAAATAGAAATGACATTGATGCGAAGCTCTTTATTCCTCTTGATAGTAATTTACACATGCCTAGTGTATTATATGCACTTCTAGAAACTAAGTGTGCTCTAGGTGTGTGCCTTTGACACACATGTACGTGCACGCTATGTTCTCTAGGTGTGTACACTATGTGCTCAAGCTGTGTGCCTTTAACACGATACCTATATGTGCGACACACTATGTACGCTATGTGCTCTATATGTGTGTGATACACTATGTACGCTATGTGTGTACACGCTATGTGTGTACACACTATGTCGCTATGTGTGCCCTATGTGCTCACTCCTTTGTGTAACTTTACTACACACAGAGCGGCAAAAAGCTGTGCGTGTGTATATGCGTGTTGTAGGGAGGTATGAAATACTGAGGAGGAAGTTACTATCATTTGTATTACTGTAGTGAGTGTAGTTACTATCATTTGTATTACTGTAGTGAGTGTAGTTACTATCATTTGTATTAGTGTAGTGAGTGTAGTTACTATCATTTGTATTACTGTAGTGAGTGTAGTTACTATCATTTGTATTACTGTAGTGAGTGTAGTTACTATCATTTGTATTACTATAGTGAGTGTAGTTACTATCATTTGTAATACTGTAGTGAGTGTAGTTACTATCATTTGTAATACTGTAGTGAGTGTAGTTACTATCATTTGTATTACTGTAGTGAGTGTAGTTACTATCATTTGTAATACTGTAGTGAGTGTAGTTACTATCATTTGTATTACTGTAGTGAGTGTAGTAACTATCATTTGTATTACTGTAGGGAGTGTAGTTACTATCATTAGTAAACTTTTTTATTTAGAATTGACTAACATTTTTTCATAGCTAGAAATTAAAAAAATTAACTCCATAATAGTATTTTACAGAAATATTAGAAGTGAATATTTTTATTTCGAGTATTCTTTTAACTCTATTATATTTCCATGGATACAATACAGGATTTTTGAACCCTGATTCTAAGTGTATATGGTGAGTGTGTAGAAGTGTATACTTCAGATAATTATGTCCCTAATTATTACATTAATTTATTATAATATGGTTATCCGATGTTACAGTTAATGAACTGTGGAATTAACTCCAATTTCTCGATCTATTCCACATAACGGACACGTATTAGAAAAGTGTATGGTCAGTAATTTTAATTGGTATCCATAATACCTGTAGGTATTATGGATACCAATTAAATTTAGAAATAATTAACGTCACATAGACACATGTTCGGTACTAAATAATTCTAGTAATTTCTACTTAGCTAGTTGTTCCCCTTTGTAATATTGTTCTTTCTCTTTCAGATCAGTTTAGCTGCAGCTTTGCCCGTCACTGGTTATGAAATAGATTCTGGAACTGAGTCTGATGATGAAACTATTGAAGAGCATCACACTAGTGAGTAGAACTAGCAACTATTTAGATCTAGAACTAGCAGCTAGATCTAGAACTACAGGCTAGATTAGAACTACAGGCTAGATTAGTACTATCAGCTAGATTAGAACTATCAGCTAGATTAGAACTATCAGCTAGATTAGAACTATCAGCTAGATTATAACTATCAGCTAGAATAGAACTATCAGCTAGATTAGAACTATCAGCTAGATTAGAACTATCAGCTAGATTAGAACTATCAGCTAGATTAGAACTATCAGCTAGATTAGAACTATCAGCTAGATTAGAACTATCAGCTAGATTAGAACTATCAGCTAGATTAGAACTATCAGCTAGATTAGAACTATCAGCTAGATTAGAACTATCAGCTAGATTAGAACTATCAGCTAGATTAGAACTATCAGCTAGATTAGAACTATCAGCTAGATTAGAACTATCAGCTAGATTAGAACTATCAGCTATATCTAGAACTATCAGCTATATCTAGAACTATCAGCTATATCTAGAACTATCAGCTATATCTAGAACTATCAGCTATATCTAGAACTACTAGCTAGATCTAGAACTACTAGCTAGATCTAGAACTACTAGCTAGATCTAGAACTACTAGCTCTAGATCTAGAACTACTAGCTCTAGATCTAGAACTACTAGCTCTAGATCTAGAACTACTAGCTCTAGATCTAGAACTACTAGCTCTAGATCTAGAACTACTAGCTCTAGATCTAGAACTACTAGCTCTAGATCTAGAACTACTAGCTCTAGATCTAGAACTACTAGCTCTAGATCTAGAACTACTAGCTCTAGATCTAGAACTACTAGCTCTAGATCTAGAACTACTAGCTCTAGATCTAGAACTACTAGCTCTAGATCTAGAACTACTAGCTCTAGATCTAGAACTACTAGCTCTAGATCTAGAACTACTAGCTCTAGATCTAGAACTACTAGCTCTAGATCTAGAACTAGCAGCTCTAGATTAGAACTAGCAGCTGGAATAGAACTAGAACCACTTGCTATCTTTTCTAGCCTGGTTACCTAGTTTATCGTAAATGTGGAAGGTATTCCTTCTTTTCATCTGTTTAGGATAACTAGTAACTAGGTGTTTCATCATTGGATCCCTTTTAGTACCCTAGCTACTAGTTTATCCAAATTTAGATTCCTCTCCACTAGTTTATCCAATCCTAGCCACTAGTTCTCACTGTGCTCATTTCTCATCCTAGTTGTGCCTAGATATTCTAGCATTGCTCTGTAGTAGCTACCTCATAATCTAGTTTGCCTGTCATCATTCACGTCTATTTTAACTTTGATATACTTTTTATCTCTATATGATTTAGCCTTTTGCTGTCCTATTATCAACAAGAAGACATTCATTCATTTAGGAATTGTTTCCTGTTGAGGCGATATAGCAGCACTACTTTAAGTCAGTGATGCTGTTGGTACATCCACATTGTTTCAACTCTTCATTGAGGATGATCCATCAATGGAGAAATAAATGAACGATTAGTAAATACTCCTAACATTTATTTACTAGGGTAAATTACGTATTAGCAGTCAGTTACGTATTATCATATAAGGAAAAACGATATAAAAATAATTATTATTATATTGTTCTTATAAAAGACGGGAGATGTGGAACTGACCGATAATCCGTAACTTACCCTATTTATCACAAGTTAGTCAGTCTTTCTGTTGATAATTTAAAGGCAATCTAAAGGTTTATTTCTCATCCCATAGAGTTAATTTCTTTTATTTTGCTATTAGCAGTTGTGATCAGCTTCTTCTGACAAACCCACTTCATTTGGTCCGCATCTGTCCCAGTAAGTATTGTCCCATTGCATGTCCTATATTGTCCCAACATTGCATGTCCTACATTGTCCCATCATTGCATGTCCTACATTGTCCCATCATTGCATGTCCTATATTGTCCCATCATTGCATGTCCTATATTGTCCCAACATTGCATGTCCTACATTGTCCCATCATTGCATGTCCTAAATTGTCCCAACATTGCATGTCCTACATTGTCCCATCATTGCACGTCCTATATTGTCCCAACATTGCATGTCCTATATTGTCCCAACATTGCATGTCCTATATTGTCCCAACATTGCATGTCCTATATTGTCCCAACATTGCATGTCCTATATTGTCCCAACATTGCATGTCCTATATTGTCCCAACATTGCATGTCCTATATTGTCCCAACATTGCATGTCCTACATTGTCCCATCATTGCATGTCCTATATTGTCCCAACATTGCATGTCCTACATTGTCCCATCATTGCATGTCCTATATTGTCCCAACATTGCATGTCCTACATTGTCCCATCATTGCATGTCCTACATTGTCCCATCATTGCACGTCCTATATTGTCCCAACATTGCATGTCCTATATTGTCCCAACATTGCATGTCCTATATTGTCCCAACATTGCATGTCCTATATTGTCCCAACATTGCATGTCCTATATTGTCCCAACATTGCATGTCCTATATTGTCCCAACATTGCATGTCCTATATTGTCCCAACATTGCATGTCCTATATTGTCCCAACATTGCATGTCCTATATTGTCCCAACATTGCATGTCCTATATTGTCCCATTGCATGTCCTATCAACTACACAATTCTTTCACTCTGTTTTCTAGCCCTCCATACCGTTATCTGTTACCTCATTTCTTTTGTGTAGTCATAACAGTAGATGCTATTACAACAGCTCTGTCGTCATATGAAGTCACGTGGTAGCTAATTTGATTTGCTAATTCGGTCATATAAGAAAAAACAATATAAAAATTGTTATTATTAGACAGTGCTATCTAATACTTCTGCAAACCCTGTTTGAAAACAACATGTAATTATTATTATTTAACTTTTATTTTAATTGGTATCCATGGTACCTGCAGGTATCATGGATACCAACTAAAATAAGAGTTAAATAATAATTACTACCTTCGCAATCTTGCGGAAGGTTATATATTACATGTTGTTTTCAAACAGGGTTTGAAGAAGTATTAGATAGCACTGTCTAATAATAACAATTTTTATATTGTTTTTTCTTATATGACCGAAGATGTGTAACTGACCGATAATTTGGAACTTACCCTAGTGCTGTTGCATTAGATTTCTCAGGAGATTTTGTTCGATAATTTCCTCATTTATTTTCAAGTAATTGATTGCTCCTCTATTTTGATTCTTTGAACATTAATTTAATTGAATAAATAATGTATGGCAAGTTCATCCTTTGTTCTTTATATTTCTTTTTGTTTTATTAATGTAACATAGGAAAATTAATGAAAATTTCATATTGATATAATATTTATTGACTTTAAAAATATCTAATTTTCAATCAACAAATTCACTTATTTTTTTAGCTATATAATTTATTTGTCTTTTTATCAACTAGCTACTAGAGTGGTACTGATTACTTTCATTTCTGAGATAAGCCACTAAGAATTTTCTAGTTAAAATCTGTGACTCGGTAACTTTTGATTTAATTTCTGAAATTTTATTCATAGGTATTGAAAAAATAGCAATGAATAAAAAAAATGTAGGTAGGATTGTAAGCTTCATTTAATAACACCTCTTCATTTTCCTCTCAATTTTTTGTGTTTGGTAGGTTTCACTACTATCACCTCTTCATTTTCCTCTTTCATTCGTGAATTCAGTTAACATGGCATGTGTCCCTTTTCGTCACATTCTTTGGTAAGTGATTGCATTCACGGAGTAGCTTTTCTGCATCCTTGAGGTATGTCACTGACGTTGGTAGCCATCTTTCTCATGGAGCCTTTTTCCTTTCTGACTACTTCTTCCAGTCCCTTGTACTTAATTTCCTTTTGACGTCAGTGATATAGCCTTTGGTTCCGAATCAGATGTTAAACCTCGACTAAATTAAGTAATGCATATCAAAATTTAAAATATCCTATGTATCGACATAGGAGATCGCATAGGACGTCCTATGTCTCAACAAATAGCTACTCTTACTTGCTTTCTGTAGATAATGACCCACTGCTGCCTCTTGTGCCAATAATTAGCCTATCATTGCATGCTTTAGCCATCACACCAGGAATTGTCACCTCTAACTTCATTACTCAGGATCTATCCTTCTTTTTCCAGCTGTAATTCAGTTGCAATGTTTCACATCGTCTGAGTTGTTCCAGATGCTTTGCCATCTGTTAATTGTCATCTAAAAATTAGGACAGAGTTACTGCTATAAGTTAATGATTGAGATACTTATTTAGTTTGATGTGTTATGGTTATGTTCGTTTGATTCTTTTAATTCAATTCTTTCTTTGTTTCTACAAATATCTTCCTCTTTTTATTTACCCCCTCTACCCATTTCCTTTTTGTGTTTTTTTTTACCGTCTGCATAGAGTGTCTTGTAAAGATTAAGTGGGTGATATTATCCGTGCCACACTACTAGTTCACACTCAATAATATAATTAATAACTGCTTTATTAACATAATAACAAAGTATCAAATAACGTACTTTATTTTGAATATTCTAATGAACTCCATTGCTCCCAACAGGTGGCGACACTGGATGTGAAGAAACTTGGAGTGAACTCTCATCAGGCATCAGTGTGAGAAGTAGACCTACTAGTCAGACCAGCTCTGAGAGCACGCTACTAAGTCTAGAGTTACCCCGCTCTCAACTACCATCTTCTCACCTTCCCCAACCATCTTCTCACCTTCCCCAACCATCTTCTCACCTTCCCCAACCATCTCTCCACCTTCCTCAACCCTACCAGCCCCACCCCTCATCTTTTCCACCCCATCTCTCATACTCTACCTCCTTGGATCTGCATCAACCTTCCTGTTCTTTCACCCCCTACAGCAATATATCTCAACCATACTCCAACCCCATCCATCCTCCCAATCCACCTTTGTACCCAGAGACTCTTGCTGAACCATGTCCTAACCCCCAAACCATTGCAACCACCACCAGTGCTTTAACCTCCCCCTTCTCAGCCCTGAAGCTGCCTTCAACCTCGGGTGTCTGTGAGCGCCATTACTCTGACCTGGACGACTTGTGGTCAGCTCTCCCGAGCATCGCCACTAACGACAAGGCCTCTCTTTCTGTACAGCAAAGTATGGCCTCAGGACCCACCTGTCAGGATAACAGTCAGGAAGAGACAGCAGCATCTGGTGGCTCCTCTCACCAGGACCAGAGCATCTCCTCCTCCACCAGTCTGCCTAAACTTCCCACCAGAAGAATGAGATCTCTGCGGAGTAACAATCAGGGAAACATGTCTGCTAACTTTGAAGAAACGAAACCTAAGGAAACCTCCTCCTCCACCACTCCCCTCGTCCCCCACCATTACCACCACTATACCCACCGTCACCACCTCAGGAGTGGGGGGGCTTTGGTTAGTTCCTCCACAGCAGCGGATGAGGAATGTGAAGAGTGCGATGACGTCATCAGTGTGGGCTGTTCTGGCGAGTGCGAAGAGTGTAATGTCATCGAGAACCATTCTTCGGAAGAGGAACTCGAGACGCTCACCGGTTCTTGGCCCAGAGAAAACACTGGCCCAACAGAAAAGAGAAAATGGAGTCAAGTCGCCAGGCTGTCACTTACAGACTCAGGTAAATTGATGGGAAAACAGGAGAGAATTAAAGGGAAAATTACTTGATTGTGAGTCGTGTCTGGTAGCTGCTTGTCAAGTCTGGTAGCTGCTTGTCAAGTCTGGTAGCTGCTTGTAATGTCTGGTAGCTGCTGGTCATGTCTGGTAGCTGCTAGTCGTGTCGTGTCTAGTAGCTACACTCAATTTAGATAATTTACATATCTTCTGTTACCCAACGTCCTTTATTTTCTTGTTAATAAACCAAATTACTTTATAATAAACTAAATTAGTTAGCTAATTGATAATAAACTAAATATTCACTTCCTTTTATTTACAAACTATTTTTCAATTAGAGTATTTATTTACCTACTGGTGTCGCATCCACAGGCAGCAGTGATGAAGAAGGTCACTTCAGCAGTGAATCACGCCGCCCCCTCCAGTTCCGCACCACCCCCCCACTAGAGGTCCACAAGCCCCCCCTCCAGACGGTGTCTCCCCCCACCAAGATGATAGGTCTGCTCCCCTCCCCCCGGGGGTTGAAAGTGACAGAGAACAACAACAACAACAACAGAGAGGACCGTCACTGTCTCAAGGTGGAGGGAGCCCCGGGCAGTAATGAGGCAAAGAAAAGGGCGGCCTCTCCTCGCAAGAGACACAGACACGGCAGCAAACACCCCTCTAGACCCTCTCTGGACTTTGAAAAGATGCAGCAGGTGAGATAAAGATATATAAATTTAGTGTTGCTATTCCTTGATACGAGTTTTAGACTCTTCTGCTCATAAGCTATACGCATGTACGAACACACTTATGTGACCCTGCAATATTACATTACATATTCTATATACTATACAGCGGGTTAAATACTTCTTTCATGGCACTGCACCAGGGTACAGTAACCTATAGGGTATGGTAAACAGTTCATCGAATCTAGTTTGACGTGACCACCGGGTGACTGGAAATGGTGACTCTGACCATACTTTGAAACATGGGACAACCTACTTAAACTTAGTCTTTCATGGCTTCCGTACACTGCACATACAACCATGGCAAAATCCTTGTATACAAATAACTATTTAACCCGCTGTTTAATATATAGCTAGAGTATGTGTGTTCGTATTTCACGACAAAACTGTAATTCATCTTGATATGAACCTGTACTATACTCTACCTTGTAGTTACTATACCTTGGGTGAGATACTATAGTCACTAAGTCTTACAGCGATGCAGTCGTATCACCATCTCTGTGTTACAGAATTAGTTGATATTGTGTGAGTTCTCTTTTTTAGTTGTTTTACCGTAGAATTGGCTGCTCGAAATTAACCCCTCTGTTCTTTTCCAGATAAAGAATAACGCTGTAACTCAATGGCGGAACAGTGGAGAACTCTCCCTCTCCTTCTGCTAATCTCCACATTTATGGAGTCCTCCTCCATGGAGTATCTTTTCTCCAGCATTTTGTAAAGAGTCTCCACTACTTATCGGTAATCACAAAGGGTTATTGTAACTACGCAGGGTTGTACTTCTCTCAGTGCAATGTAACAGAGGAGTGCTGCCTGAATAACCAAATGCGTGGCTTTGTATTCCCATCAAATATGAAATTCACAACTAGACTATTTTTGTAAATGATATATCTACTACCTAGCTATTTTAGAGACTTTTGTTGTTGGCTTGTATAAACTGTTCAATAGTGACTGAAGTGATGTTATTCACTTTTATATTATGTGTTGATTTGACAATCTACTCATGACGCTTTTATTGAATTTGTTATTGTTTCTTGTTTATATTCGGTAGTTCGTCTGATTGGTTCTTCACTAATTTCTTTTAAGGTGAAAATAACTAAAAAAACAAAATGGAAAACCATCTTAAACTGTCAAAATTTATTGTAAACCCTCATATGTATGTTAATTTATTGAATTTTAATTGTTATAATTAATGACTAGGGCTGTGACAATATGCTTCTAAAATCATCTCGAAAATAACATCGGAGAAAATTAAAGAGTTTTAATTGGTTCTATAACCGTGGTATATAGCAACCCAAGCCATTCCATCTTTGATATTCTTTATATCTCTGATTTTCAAAGCATATTGTCACAACTCTACTACTGACAAAATAGATCAGCAGGGTTGTGCCAATATGCTTTCAAAATAATAGATATTAAGAATATCACAGACTAAATGGTATCGAATACTATATACCGCTGGTGTAGAACCATTCAATACTCTTCAATTTCCTCCGTCTACAATATTTTCGGTAGCCATCTCTGATTTTCAAAGCGTATTGTCACAACCCTCCTACCGACGAAATAGTTGATTAGGTTCACCAGTGTACAACTCTCTAGTCTCCCTGCATCTAATTTCACTGAGCACACCTCTGAGGTACAACATCCTTTAGAGGCATTAGGCTAGATAAAAACAAGTACGACAATGTAATATAATTGATCAAATAAACAAATGATGTATATAGTATTAAGAGAGAAAACTAACTCATCCATTTAGTTGAATTGGGATATTTTAAGTGGATTTATGTCCTTCATTGGGTAGAGTAAATGTCCCAATAAGTAGGTAAAATGTCCCAGTGCGAGTAGGTAAAATGTCCCAATGAGAGTAGGTAAAATGTCCCAATGAGAGTGGGTAAAATGTCCCAATGTTAACTCTAGGTAGGCCTTCTTTTTGTTCTATTGCAGGTTTTTATTCTGTTTGGCGCTCCTTTTCTTCATCTCTCATTTGTATCCTACCTCAACTTCTTCCTCTTGTCTACCTTTCCTTCTACCTTGCTATATCCATGGGTAAGCAGACTGACTGTGTAGGTCTCTTCTCTTTGGGTAAGCAGACTGACTGTGTAGGTCTCTTATCCATGGGTTAGCAGACTGACTGTGTAGGTCTCTTATCCATGAGTAAGCAGACTGACTGTGTAGGTCTCTTATCCATGGGTTAGCAGACTGACTGTGTAGATCTCTTATCCATGGGTTAGCAGACTGACTGTGTAGGTCTCTTATCCATGGGTTAGCAGACTGACTGTGTAGATCTCTTATCCATGGGTTAGCAGACTGACTGTGTAGGTCTCTTATCCATGGGTAAGCAGACAGACTGTGTAGGTCTCTTCTCTTTGGGTAAGCAGACTGACTGTGTAGGTCTCTTATCCATGGGTTAGCAGACTGACTGTGTAGGTCTCTTATCCATGAGTAAGCAGACTGACTGTGTAGGTCTCTTATCCATGGGTTAGCAGACTGACTGTGTAGATCTCTTATCCATGGGTTAGCAGACTGACTGTGTAGGTCTCTTTTTTTATCCATGGGTAAGCAGACTGACTGTGTAGGTCTCTCATCCATGGGTAAGCAGACTGACTGTGTAGGTCTCTTATCCATGGGTAAGCAGACTGACTGTGTAGGTCTCTTATCCATGGGTGTCTATTCTTGCCATACATACGCTGGGTTGACACTGTTCTGAGTAGTCTACCTAGTGCATGGAGCGTACTTTCACTGTCCCCTCTTCTAAAGGCCTTCTTCTCTTCACAACTATTAAACAACAAAAATGATGAGTAGGTTAAATGTCCCAATGAGAGTAGGTAAAGTGTCCCAATGAGAGTAGGTAAGGTGTCCCAATGAGAGTAGGTAAAGTGTCCCAATGAGAGTAGGTAAAGTGTCCCAATGAGAGTAGGTAAAGTGTCCCAATGAGAGTAGGTAAAATGTCCCAATGAGTAGGTTAATAATGTCCATTTGGCAATGTACCTGAACTAGATGCTAAGGGGATAGGCGGAATAAGTTACGGGATAATAAATTCACTATTAGCATGTATATACTGTACATAGGTTTCGCCGAGAAATTCGTATGCAAACACTTTGGTATTCTATCATTTTAATAGGAAAATAAATTCTCGTATCATTTAAGTATTTCACTGCTATATTCTGGACAATAAAATTGAGTTTTAATTAAATCCTCGTCTTTTTTTGATTGTATATTCTGTTGATATTATTTTAAAATTTACTGATGTACATAGTATGAAGTGTTGCGTGGTATATGACGCATTGCTTCCTTTCAGCTTTTGTTGTTTCTTCTTAATTAAAATAACAATAAATACAGTGAGCACAGAAAAGATGGAGTTTCAATGTCCAGAGAATTAATAGTCTCATCAGTTAGGCTCAGTCAATTTGCAGTTTTGCCGAAACTTTATAAAAGGAGTTTGTTCGCAGATGAACCGCTTTGGGGTACGGTGGTTACTATAGATGCGTATACAAGCGATTTTTTGAGAATAAGAATAAAATTCATACTTTCCAATGGGAGTGGTTACAGTTGCAATGAAAAATAAAAAACATTAAATTTTTACTTCAGCGATAAAAAAAACGCAAGTGTGAACACATTTTTAGAAGAGCTGTTTTTCCGCAATGTTAAAAATGCAAGTGTGAAGCGAGCTTTAACCAATGAACAAGCGAAGAACGAATATTCCTAGTGAAAACTTCAATGATATAAAAATTTCACTAAAGTTGTTCTATTTCCAGTCTCCGTTTTCTATGTTTATGTACTGTAATAACATCGAGGCATGCCAGGTAATTATCATAGATTTTATAAGACTCGGGTGTAATAAAAGCGGGGCCTGCCTGTATATCATTAAAAAGTTTTCATTTTTATTATTTTACTGACGCCGGCCAACAGGATAAAAAGATTGCAATAAAAATTTAGGCAAAGACCATGCATTTCTAATTAACATCAAATAATGGTGTTAAATACTTTCATATTCCAGAATATGTATAAATAATATAATATATAAAATAAATGCACACAGTAAATATAATACAAAATAAAGCAATTCGTGGACGAAATGTCCGTGTACGGTTTACCTGTTCTTAAATTATGTCCATCAGATCAGAAATGTTTTTACCTGTTAATAGTACAATAAGAGGCCGTGAAAAAGAGACCAAGATGCAGTTTTCCGTCTATTGGCTAACGATTTACAAAAAAGGGAAAAACCGGAAACATTTTTGTGGCCCATACTGTATAATACCTATGTGTTTATATGAAGGCTTCAATTGGTTGTTACTGTGTACAACTTTTTTCAATAAAATTGAATATCCTTTAACTTTAAGTTATATTAAAAATATACTCTACTTATTTAGGTATTTCAAAATTGTACTGACGATCAGAAATCGCGTACAGTGTAACCACCTCGCACTGGCGACCAGTTCTGACGATATAGTCAGTGCGAAAGATCGCTCGAATACGCGTCCATAGTAACCGTACCCTTAGTAAGAAATGCCATCAAAACTCATGTTTACAATTTAACCGCATCATGCGCAATATATGGTACACAGCTGACTTTTTTTCCAACATATACAGGGTCGTGCAGCTACATTGGGACTAACATAACTTTTTTAAATTCACTATTTTGAAAGGCAAATAATAATTAAATGTAATTTTTACTTGTATTTATTTGTTCGTTATGTTCTACAGAACAAAATCATTCTATGTGACTACCCTTTGAGTCAATAATTTGGGAGATTCTCGAGCGAAAACGTGAACCACTCCTTTTTACATCATCGGGGTCAAGATTACGAAATGCCCGACGAATGGCGGCCTTCAGAGAGTTGACACTTGGATGTGAAATTACGTTAGACTCTCCTCTCAATGACGCCAAACAGCCAATAGTCACAAACATTCAGATCTGGGGAGCTGCTGGGCCAAATATCCTTCGGGACCATCAAAGGAAGATTCTCCTTCAGGAAATCCTGTACTTTCTTTGCTCCATGCGCGGGTGCAGAGTCTTGAACGAGCATCACTTTGAAGGGGACGTAGTTCCTACGTATCCACGGCATCAAAATATATTTCAGAATTTTCAAGTACTCCGCTGTGTTGATTTTAAGGCCCGCTTCGATGAAATGAGGAGGCATCACCTTACCATCACTTGCGACGGCTGCAAAAATCATCACAGAAGCGGGATTTTTGCTCTGCATCACAGGAGGAACTTCTGAGAGATCGGAGGCAACTACCCGAGTGTTCTGGCGATTTGCAACCTCATCAACAACGGACTTTTTCTCGTCAACAAAAACGCGGACATGTCCTCCTTTGTGTTTCAGATGGTTCAGAAGCTTTGGGCATCTTTCAGCTCTGAGGGCTCTGGAGCGTGTAGTTAGAAGGTTACGGACTCTCCTTACGTATGACTTACGTAAGGTCTTCCTTGACTGCCCTGCTGATGGTGCTACGACTCACGCTGCGCTTTTGTGCCAGTTTTGACATCGGCTGGCTTGGGTCTGACTTCAACGTCCTTTTCAGCCCAGCAAGGAATGTTTTGGTTCTCTTTCGATCACTGCGGGGACTGTGACGACTTCTCTGAACCTTACCCTCGGCATCAAAAGCAGCAACAACTCGATAAACAGTCGATTTCGCATAACCAGTGCTCTTAATAATGTCTGAAACAGAGTTCCCGGCATGTCTCATTTCACATATGGTCGTTCTTCGCGCTAATTCCGCCATATTTTAGCGAAATATGCTAGATCTTAAAGGTCCTCTCCAGGCTCCGGGAAAAAAATGAGTTTATTACATAATATTATATAACTAAGGTCTACGATCATTATTCTGCAAACCGCATACAATTCTGTTCAGTAAATATTTTATTATTTGTTTTTAAAGTTTTTTAATACTCAGTGAGCAATAATCGAGCGAATCACTAATCTGATGCTCAAGAAGAAGATTGTACACTCTTTGTTTTGATTACAAATCATGAATTTTATAAACAAACCATGCGTTTTCGGCCTTTATTCTAGATATTAATTGTTTTCTAAAGTATATAAAAGTTTATATTATAAATTCATTCAATTTTATACCTTTACTCGAATATTAAATGGATTTATTAAACCTAATACCTAGTTGACAATCAAAACAAATGGTGTACATTCTTTTTCTTCAGGCGGAAAATTTCTTAAATTAGTAAGTCGGAAGTAAAATAGGTTTTGTAGAGCTTTGAATATAAAAATCTTTAAAAGTATATAAAATTAAAAATATGCTACCAAATTCGATTCGGTTTGCAGCAAAATGATAAGAAACATTAGCCTAGTTGAATAAGGCAATACAAATATTTGCTTGGAGGGGACCTTTAATTTGAAATATTTTAGCAAAGGGCTTAAAGATTGTCGGTAAAAAAGAATTTAGTCATAGGTTAGAAAGTACGGACGGAAGATATGTGCTGTTAAAGTTAGTCCCAATTTAGCTGCACGACCCTGTATTGGATACTTTATAAAACTAGTTTATAATTGCAATATATAATTTTTTAAATATACTGTTTATTTATGACTGGAAATATCAGAAAAATGTATCAAGAAAAAAAAACTGTACATATATGCAAATAAAACATTACTGTACAGCATTACTGTCATATCTTGAGATGCTGTTTAAGTTTTAAAAGCATGTGGTAGCTGTACCGCTCGTCTAACATCCTTCCTAGCTTTTAACATGTTATTTCTTTCAAAAACGGTTGGCTTATTCGCGCATTTGTCTGAGCCTATTCGATGTAAAGGGTGGCACACCTACATATGAGTGGACGGATAAAGTAAAAAACTCAAAATGTAATAGAAATACATTGTATCTAACAACATACAACGAGATATTCAGTAAATCCTTCCTTCGAGAATCTAGCGGAGACTAGCGATCAAATGTGGCACGCACAGTTGCATTATCAATTTTCATCCAGCGATTTGGTCAGTTTCTGCTTCTGTACAACCACACTCGAATGGGAAATAACGCAGGTTTTCTGTTCCCAAATGGCTAATTCTCATTCTAGAGTGGTTGTCCGGAAAATGTTGCTCAACTTTAACTTTGCTGATGTGCCACATCTACAGATTCTGTCCCAAAATAAGGACACCTTCAATGTACGGATTAACTAAAGTTTTATGCACAACATTTGTCAAATCACAACAAGATGGCACCAATGACTCGTGCAAAGTTTGTTCTATTTGTCACTAGATGGCGCTTTTACAAAATAAAATAAATTCTTTCCTTTAAAAAGTATTATTTAGATGAACAGAGTATGTAATCATTAGAGCCTTGACTTTGAGGACCTATAAAAAAGGCATTTAAGGACCTATAAAAAAGGCATTTAATGACCTAAAAAAGGCATTTAAGGAGTTCTTAATACACTTTTAGGATTAATAAATACGTATTTACAACGAATAAATTAGCATTTTGGAATATAAAATCAACAGTTTTTAGTCCGTTTAAATAATGAAAAGAAATGGTGAAACAAATAAACAATTCATTCCTTAAAAATTCAATTAATCTAGTTTGTAGTATATTTATTCAAATTTAACCTAAACGTATAAAAAGAAAGGTTAGGTAAATTGAAATTCATGAAATGTAACTAATTCCAATATTAAATTCGAAATATGTATTTACTTTCAAACCCTCTAAGTAGACAACTTCAGAATAACAAACCATATATTAGATAATTAGACCAATTAAGATATTCTGAAACTGTGGTACAGGAAAAACCACTTACAAGACACGAAACACAATTTTTGTCACCTGACAGTTTTTCTATTGTAAATACAGGCATTCCCCGCTTTAGTTACGAAATCACGACTCAGTTTAGTTACCACTATAGCGAATAAAAGTAACAAGAAATTTATAATTGTCACTCCTTAATTAAATACCTCATTTTCTATGAGTTATAGAAAGAAAATTTGTTTTAGAGTTATTAGAGTACTACGTATATAAGCATATTATTAATAATATACAGTCTATCTTTCATTGTTTGTGACTGTGATGAAAGTTTAAAGTCGTGCATTTATTAAATGTTTTAAAATCCATCCACATCTTGACTCTCACTCAGTATAGGCATAGTAAACAGAATAGTATAGTACCCCAGTTACATGTATTATTCAAATTTATTCTGGGTGGCTGTGACGTCATGTATGTAAGCAAGAGGTCACGTCATAGTAAACAGAATTGCTGTGGGTCACGTGGAATAGAGAATTAAGATGGCAGCCAACGCGACCGATCTGACTAATGATCTAATTATCTTGAATAAATCGTCTTCTTCAAGACTAAAAATTTGTTACTATTTTGGGTGTAAAAAGACCAGTAGCAATTTCATCAACAGTCATTTTTTAATTTTCGTCCGTATGACTATAAAGATTGGATAACAGCATGCGGTAATGTGGAATTAAAAAAAAATATCACCAAAAACGTTATTTAACAAAAGTTGGGTGTGTTGCAGCCATCTTTTGTGTTTGTACTGTTCGTACGAACGTACGCACCATTGTTGACATGTGACGTCACAGCCTACCAGGACACGCGTAATATCCCCCCTATAGCTCTGGGATACTATATCTTCTCTGTACTGTGGTATAGGTGAGTAATTAATAAACTTATTTTAGGACTTTATGGCATTTTAGGACTTCATGGCATTTGTCCGGGCTCTAGTAATCGTACTGTCATACATAATTAAATATTCTGATTCCATTAAAACACGTACATATTAAACAAATATACGGATTTATGTATATAAGGGGACGTGCAGCCCCCTGAACCCCCCTGCCAGGTGTGATTAAACAATCATGAAGTTAACATCACAGAAACAGAGGATCAAAAATATACGTAACAAAATTCTAAAAGCCGGAAATGTTATAGTTAGCATACTATTTTCATGACATGAAAAAATATTTTTATTAATTCAAATTTCAATTAATTGACGATATTTTCACAGGATATTATCGGTATGGATATAGTTTGAACATTGTATAGTTTTAAACTTCATAGCTGCCCAAATAAAAAAGTTACAGGCCAAACGTAGGGTGAGAGAATTACATATGAACGCAGTAGGTACCTTATTGGACTAAGTTCAGAGTTATGGGACAGTTCTAAATTTACGGTGGTTTAAGAAAAAAGGAACTAATTTAATATTTTAACTGGTTAATTCACATAAAAATAGACAGGTAAAACGTCAACTTAAACTTTCTTCTTAAATGGTACAAATTGTAGATCAGCCCAATAACTCGGAACTTACCTCAGTTCTATAACCTCTTTTATCTAATCTCTTGAAAATTAGGGATAATTCCATTCACATAAAAGATGAAACTTTGACAAATAACATAAAAGATAGCAGACTGGAACCTATGTTTAAAAAAGAAATTCATAATTTATATTGAAACAATTAAGCATTGGCTGGTAAACATTAAATTGAATAACGAAGTAACAACAAAGTATATAAATCTCAAACTTACCTACCTGATAGTTAAACCTTAGGTTGCTAAAGGTTGTTGTTGAGCTGAAACTAAGTGAAAGATCAGCAAGTTATTTTCTTAACAACGAGAATTAACCATATTAGTAATAGGTGTGGAATTAATTTCCAACACTGTAGCATAAGACTATGATATAGTAATCAGAAACTATTCGACTTTTACTGAAAATAAAAAACCCCTCCATAATCTGTTCGGTCATTATTTATATTCTTCATGTACCACCTACTAAGGACGCTATAAAACTTGATCAAGAAATTCAGGGTAAAACTTTTCATTGAGATGTTTCTATTACAATTATTGTGACATCTTTGCTCACAATTATGAAGTCGGGAGGGCACTCAGACCATGAATGATCTTACATTATTATTTAATAAATCTATGACCTACAATGACTCGAAAATCTAAATACGTGTAAAACCCTGTTAGCGGCACATGATTATTTCACATCATTGAAGATGTAATATTAGAAAAAGTCAAACCTATTTTGCAATTGGAATCACAAGTCATAAAGATAAAACTTTATCCTGGAAAATAGATAATCCGATACAAAGCTAACCAAACATGAAGTCTAGTACTTATAAGACATTACTAGCGTATTACTTATCAACTAGATATGTAGGTACTCTATTTTTCGTAGAATTTGAGTTAGGTTAAATTATTTCTTTCCATGATTAAAATTGCCGAGAATCAGAAGGAAAAGTTTAATTACAGTGAGTGAAATTTCACATGATTTTGATTAAAATTAGTTGCTTCTTTTCTAGAACTGCAGGCAGAGTTAAAATTTTTTTGAAACCTACGTTGAACTTAGATTAAATCCACTAAAATACCTTCAATGGGATGGATAAAAAGAGACAAATTGCTATGTATATTTTTACTGAAGGTAAATAGTAACAACAGAAAAGTCCAATGGATATTAGGCATAGTGGAATGATTAGACCAGAACTAGAACTAGACAGACCAGAACCAGACAGTGCTAGAACTAGACAAACCAGAACCAGAAAGTGTTAGAACTAGACAAACTAGAACCAGACAGTTATAGAACTAGACTGACCAGAACCAGAACTAGAGCCAGACAGTGCTAGAACTAGACAGACCAGAAATACGAGTAGATGTAAGAAGTTTGGTAGTAGTTCAAGAAGGTGAGGAATATTATTAGGATATATTTTGCGGTTTAGACATTTTCTATGAAATTAAAAGAAACTCCATTGGAAAAGTTTTTATTAAATTCTCCTTTGAGGAAATAGAACCTAAAAACGGTGAACAAAATCATAAATAAAATGGATGTAACTTAAAAAGAGATCACAGACAAAGTAAATAAAAGGAAATATTAAAATACTAGTTACCTTTCGCAAGGTAAATACTAGTTACCTTCTGCAAGGTAAATACTAGTTACCTTCTACAAGGTAAACACTAGTTACCTTTGCAAAGGTAAATACTAATTACCTTTCGAAAGGTAAATACTAGTTACCTTCTACAAGGTAAAGTTAACAAAAAGGTCAAACTGCCATAGAGTACAATGTATGGCTGAGAAAGAGACTGAAAAGTTATTAGTGATCTATTTGAAGACTCAAAGATGAAACGTTACCATTTATCAATAACTTTGGACTTAGGGTCAGTTATGAATTATTGGACAGTACCACATCATCAGGCATATTTTTTTTAAAAATGGACATTTTATGCTGGTTATTTTAATTGGTATCCATGATACTTGCAAGTACCATGGATACCAATTAAAATAACACAGGTAAAATGTTAAATTGAATATATCTTTCTTATGAAAAATGTGGAACTGTCCAATAATTCGTAATTTACCCTATACAAAAAGCTGTTGGATAAAAGGTTTTATTTTTGACTAAAACTTTTCAAATAGGTCACTAATGCTTTTAGCTCTTCATAAATAGAATCACAATAGAGACACTCTACGTACACCTACTAAACACACTCTCAGTTACAGTTGAGAGAATTAATTGCATTATATGGACTACATTCTTTTTATTGTCAAAAATAGAGTTATTCTGGAAAGCGAAAATAGAAAAATATTTCACTTCACTTATATAATTTAAGTAAAAACATAAGAACTAAAAAATGAGAAATTGCACCCAAAATAGAATAGACTATAGAATCACTGCAATAAAACTCGTATAAAGAATACATACATTACTAATTCCTTTGTAAATAAGTAGATATACTTAATGCTTTAGTTTATTAGACAATCCATTAAAAATTTACACAAGTTAGGAACAAATAAAATCTCCGAAAGCGACTAACAGCAAATAAAAGAATTTAAAAAGTTAACTTAATAAACTTATTCGTCTGTATTGTTTATTAGTTAAAATATTCATTGATAGCTATTTAGGATGTTATTTAGAGAATATAGGACTAAAGACTTGGGTATGGAGAGGCGAAATGGTTAACCACAGTGTTGCCAGTTAGCCACAGTGGTGCCAGTTAGCCACAGTGGTGCCAGTTAGCCACAGTGTTGCCAGTTAGCCACAGTGGTGCCAGTTAGCCACAGTGGTGCCAGTTAGCCACAGTGTTGCCAGTTAGCCACAGTGTTGCCAGTTAGCCACAGTGGTGCCAGTTAGCCACAGTGGTGCCAGTTAGCCACAGTGGTGCCAGTTAGCCACAGTGGTGCCAGTTAGCCACAGTGGTGCCAGTTAGCCACAGTGGTGCCAGTTAGCCACAGTGGTGCCAGTTAGCCACAGTGGTGCCAGTTAGCCACAGTGTTGCCAGTTAGCCACAGTGGTGCCAGTTAGCCACAGTGGTGCCAGTTAGCCACAGTGGTGCCAGTTAGCCACAGTGGTGCCAGTTAGCCACAGTGGTGCCAGTTAGCCACAGTGGTGCCAGTTAGCCACAGTGGTGCCAGTTAGCCACAGTGGTGCCAGTTAGCCACAGGGTTGCCAAATAGCCACAGGGTTGCCAGTTAGCCACAGGGTTGCCAGTTAGCCACAGGGTTGCCAGTTAGCCACAGGGTTGCCAGTTAGCCACAGGGTTGCCAGTTAGCCACAGGGTTGCCAGTTAGCCACAGGGTTGCCAGTTAGCCACAGGGTTGCCAGTTAGCCACAGTGTTGCCAGTTAGCCACAGTGTTGCCAGTTAGCCACAGTGTTGCCAGTTAGCCACAGTGTTGCCAGTTAGCCACAGTGTTGCCAGTTAGCCACAGTGTTGCCAGTTAGCCACAGTGTTGCCAGTTAGCCACAGTGTTGCCAGTTAGCCACAGTGTTGCCAGTTAGCCACAGTGTTGCCAGTTAGCCACAGTGTTGCCAGTTAGCCACAGTGTTGCCAGTTAACCACAGTGTTGCCAGTTAACCACAGTGTTCACAGTTACAGATAAAGCATCCTAGTCAGTTTATAGAGTCTACTTCACAATATTTTATTAGCATAGAGGCTGTTGTTAAATACAGTACACACTTAATGTTCTTTCCATAGTTAAATATGTTACACGAGTGAATGCTATTACACGAGTAAATGGCATTACATGAGTAAATGGCATTACACGAGTAAATGGCATTACACGAGTGAATGGCATTACATGAGTAAATGCCACTACACGAGTGAATGACATTAAACGTGTAAATGGCATTAGACGAGTAAAAGACATTACACAAGTAAATGGCATCACACGAGTAAAGGGCATTACACGAGTAAATGGCATCACACGAGTAAAAGGCATTACTCAAGTAAATGGCATCACACGAGTAAATGGCATTACACGAGTAAATGGCATTACTCAAGTAAATGGCATTACTCAAGTAAATGGCATTACACGAGTAAAGGGCATTACACGAGTAAATGGCATTACACAAGTAAATGGCATCACACGAGTAAAAGGCATTACTCAAGTAAATGGCATCACACGAGTAAATGGCATTACACGAGTAAATGGCATTACTCAAGTAAATGGCATTACACGAGTAAAGGGCATTAAACGAGTATATTTACTATTACACAAGTAGTGGAATCCAATACATTAGCTACTACAGAAATATACATGACTCTTAATGACTATAAATAGATTAAGAGGGATTAAATACTATTTACAGAAGGAAATACTTAATACTCATAATATCTTTGGCTAGTTATTATATACACACAAACTAAATAATGCTAAAGCATTTTTCGATGTCTAACACGACTTATTTACACTCGTGGGGATTCTCTTGGAATAGAAAGATTTTCTCTCCAGAAAACTTTTAGCCACTGGTTTGAAGTCGCCATTTTGAGTTCCGTTGGTTAAACCGTTGGAGCCGCCACTGTGGTTTCCGTTGGAGACACCGTTGTGGTGTCCGTTGGTTAAACCGCTGTGGTTTCCGTTGGTTAAACCGCTGTGGCAACTCTTTTCTCGATGGTGTCCATTGGTGGTTACTTTGCCGTTTGTTTTAGGAGAGTGTAGAGATGGCGACCGTCTTCTACTTCTCGTTGATTCTCCATTTTTAAAGGAATTAGAACTGAAAAGAAATAAGATTTATATAAAATGTCGGTCAGCAGAATTTTGCATATTTTAATTTTCAATAAAAAATAACAGAAATGATTTTAAATGAAACAAATGCGTTATTTTTTGAAATGTTAAATTGTTCCTTTATACTTACGACATGAACCTTAAAAGAAAGCATGGAAAAGAGAATATATTAGTACGTATAAGTAATTACTTATTAAATTTATTTATCCATGAAGATAAAGCTGCTACCAGTGAAGTAGAAATAGAATTATTCCACTAACACTGAATGCGTTTAGACATTGTTACACGGTGCGAGTAAACGTGCAAGTTGGCCTAGCCAGTTACTGTAGTACAGCTACTCGCACAGTGTGATCGCATCATTCGAGTGACTGTCATGAAAATTCAATGCTATGAACATTGAGTTACAGTCATGCAAGTACAGTGGGACAGCTGCTGTCACGACAGTAACTCGCACCATGTAGCAAGGCCTTTAGCTACAGCAGTGAACTTAAATGCTAACAATATAATGCAATCAACAGGTACCATAAATGCAATAAATACAATACCTTTCCCAATCGGAAGCTAAGAGGAAGAAATAATAAAGATGATTAGAATAGGGAAGTTCCGAATTATAGGACGATTTCACATCTTCCACCATATAAGAAAAGTAACCTAGCATTTTATTTAAATTATAAATGTGACCACAAGAATAGAAGAGGGAACATTCACTCTATAACCTCAAAAAATATACTGTGATGTGTAAAAAGAAAAACATACAAGAGACTCTGAAGAAGAAGTGAGAAAGGAAAATGGACTCCCAGAAAATATTAGCCAAACAATCAAGAATAATTTGAAGTAGCTAGCTACTTGTCGGTTATCAGTCACCACCTTTTATGGTTATAGCTACATTTGCAGTTTACTACTAATGAATACACTGTTATACGTATACCGAGTGGAGTGCCGCCCCTTTATCCCCCTGTCATGTCATTAAATAATCATGAAATGTGCAGTAAATCAAACTAGCGGATACAACGAACTACACATCAAAAAATCTAAGACTGAATCGTTAGAGATGTTACGGTTTAAGTTTGTTGTATCCGTCAGTTTGTTGTACTGCACACTTCATGATTGTTTTATTGCCATATATCAGTATATTTATCAGAAGTAAACTAAAAATGTACCTGTGAAACCCTAAAAGTGCTGACATATAACCCACATTCACCTTATTTACTTATAGAGTTTCCATAATATACCTGACAGTGGGTCCGTAATTATCATGAGTCATCACAGGTCCTAGGGATGAGACTCGACTCGATCGGTCCGTTTGAGTCGCAGCGTCGCACTGAGACTCGGAGTTAGAGAATGAGATTGAGTCAGTAGACTCTGTGAGTCTTTGCTCTAGACCCGACACCACCCGAGTCTTTTCAGACAGTTGCTGCTGAAGGAGGAACACCTGAAGAAGGGAGAATGTGAGAGAAGTGAATCTTGTGAATGATTATTTGGAAATTAGTTTCTGCCTACTTAATGTTCATAAACAGAACATTACCAAAAGGCATGAATAAATAGATCCCTTGTATCCTAATGTTTGTTGTATTAAAAATTAAAATATAGTATCTGTCTTTTCAATAAAAATTTATTATTATTTATTATTATAAAGAAACAATAGTAAGGGTTTAACCTCTGCTTTAGAACCAAAGTCCATATCGCTGACGTCAAAATGGAAATTAAGTACAAGGGTCCGGAAGAAGCAGTGAGAAAGAAAATTGGCTACTTGAAGAAGAACTAAATGGTTTAGAAAATAGAAATAGAGGGGGGTTAGAAAGGTTACAAATATGGTGTCAACGGAAGCTGTTCTCAACCATACAAAATTTAAAAATCTTATTAAATTTTTGACATACAGTATTATGTGATTAAAGTTATATTTTTAATGGGGCATCCTTTCTGACCCTCTTTGTAGATTCGTTTGAAGTAACTTCTCGAAATTTATGAATTTATCACCTGATTTCATATGAATGGTAATTACTGTTCAAGTTGCGTCACAAATTTAGACTAAAATAAACTCTTTAGGGTCGTACACACGTAAGTTTTTAAATCTTTCCACCAGACTTTTTGCTAAGCTCCTCCTACTTTTTCCACAAGAATATAAGAAAAAACGATATAGTTATTATATATTTTAGTTGGTAATTATAATAATAATAATTATATTGTTTTTTCATATATTCTCGTGGAAAAAGTAGGAGGAGCTTAGCAAAAAGTGTGGTGGAAAGACTTAAAAACCCTACGTGTGTACGGTCCTTTTCTCTCATTGTAGCTAGCTACTTCACATACCTGTCTCTTGAGGTCTACATTCTGCTGGCGTAACTCCTCCGCTTCTGACATCTTCGTGTCGTTAACTGGCGTGGTTCTGTCTTCGTCTGGAGACTGGAAGAGGGGAAAAAATTTAGTACCTAAGAGTAATGTTATCAGAGGGAACTAATAGCAACAAAAAATTATGTCAAATTATTACTCAAATCGCTTGCAAGACGGTTTACAAAACAAATAAAAATATGTCACATTTTCGATAAGAATTAGCTAGGAAGGATATTTTTGTAACTTTTCTATTGGCAGTTGTGTTACATCATCTATTGAATGTTAATTAAGAGAGGATTGATTGCATTGACTATTAGTGATCAGCCAATGCATTAGCTTATTCGTGATCGTCTACAAGTTTATTTATTACTAATTAGGGCAAGTTATGAATCATCGGTCGGTTTCACATCTTCGGATATAGAAGAAAGAACGATATAATAATGACAATTGTAATTTAATTATTTTTGGTATAATTGAGGATACAAAAAATTAAATAATTATTATATAATTATTTTAGTATGGGTTTAACATCTGCTACGGAACCAAAGGCCATATCGCTGACGTCGAAAGGAAATTAAATACAAGGGACTTGAAGAAGCAGTCAGAAAGGAAAGTGGCTCCATGAACAAAGTCACTTACCACCGTCGGTGACAATGCTCATGGATGCAGAAAAGCTACTCCGTGAATGCAGTCACTTACCAAGGAATGTGAAAAAACGGGACACAAGCAACGGTGGCTGCACTCACGGATGGAAGAGGAAAATGAAGAGGTGATAGTAAATGAAGCCTACGAGCCTATCTAACACAAAAATCTAAGACCTCGTAGTTGAAGAGCATAACCCTAGCGCTATACTCTAAAACTGCAAGTAGCGTTAAAAAAATGATTAACATGGTAAAAATGAAAAAAGACAATCCATAATCCAAATTACAACAGTTCGGGGACCGAGGGACGTCACCCCCCTTCTCTTCCATTCACTACAGACAGCTTCAGGATAGAGCCCCTGGGGGCTAATTATTATATAGTTTTTTCTTATATGACCAAAGATCTGAAACCGACAGATGACTCATGCTAATTAGTTACCTTAGAGTCAGGCAAGTACGGCACATTGTCATGCTAATTAGTTACCTTAGAGTCAGACAAGTACGGCACATTGTCATGCTAATTAGTTACCTTAGAGTCAGGCAAGTACGGCACATTGTCATGCTAATTAGTTACCTTAGAGTCAGACAAGTACGGCACATTGTCATGCTAATTAGTTACCTTAGAGTCAGACAAGTACGGCACATTGTCATGCTAATTAGTTACCTTAGAGTCAGGCAAGTACGGCACATTGTCATGCTAATTAGTTACCTTAGAGTCAGGCAAGTACGGCACATTGTCATGCTAATTAGTTACCTTAGAGTCAGGCAAGTACGGCACATTGTCATGCTAATTAGTTACCTTAGAGTCAGGCAAGTACGGCACATTGTCAAGCTAATTAGTTACCTTAGAGTCAGGCAAGTACGGCACATTGTCATGCTAATTAGTTACCTTAGAGTCAGGCAAGTACGGCACATTGTCATGCTAATTAGTTACCTTAGAGTCAGGCAAGTACGGCACACTGTCATGCTAATTAGTTACCTTAGAGTCAGGCAAGTACGGCACACTGTCATGCTAATTAGTTACCTTAGAGTCAGGCAAGTACGGCACACTGTCATGCTAATTAGTTACCTTAGAGTCAGGCAAGTACGGCACATTGTCATGCTAATTAGTTACCTTAGAGTCAGGCAAGTACGGCACTTTGTCATGCTAATTAGTTACCTTAGAGTCAGGCAAGTACGGCACATTGTCATGCTAATTAGTTACCTTAGAGTCAGGCAAGTACGGCACATTGTCATGCTAATTAGTTACCTTAGAGTCAGGCAAGTACGGCACACTGTCATGCTAATTAGTTACCTTAGAGTCAGGCAAGTACGGCACATTGTCATGCTAATTAGTTACCTTAGAGTCAGGCAAGTACGGCACTTTGTCATGCTAATTAGTTACCTTAGAGTCAGGCAAGTACGGCACATTGTCATGCTAATTAGTTACCTTAGAGTCAGGCAAGTACGGCACATTGTCATGCTAATTAGTTACCTTAGAGTCAGGCAAGTACGGCACACTGTCATGCTAATTAGTTACATTAGAGTCAGGCAAGTACGGCACATTGTCATGCTAATTAGTTACCTTAGAGTCAGGCAAGTACGGCACACTGTCATGCTAATTAGTTACCTTAGAGTCAGGCAAGTACGGCACATTGTCATGCTAATTAGTTACCTTAGAGTCAGACAAGTACGGCACATTGTCATGCTAATTAGTTACCTTAGAGTCAGGCAAGTACGGCACACTGTCATGCTAATTAGTTACCTTAGAGTCAGGCAAGTACGGCACATTGTCATGCTAATTAGTTACCTTAGAGTCAGGCAAGTACGGCACATTGTCATGCTAATTAGTTACCTTAGAGTCAGGCAAGTACGGCACACTGTCATGCTAATTAGTTACCTTAGAGTCAGGCAAGTACGGCACACTGTCATGCTAATTAGTTACCTTAGAGTCAGGCAAGTACGGCACACTGTCATGCTAATTAGTTACCTTAGAGTCAGGCAAGTACGGCACATTGTCATGCTAATTAGTTACCTTAGAGTCAGGCAAGTACGGCACACTGTCATGCTAATTAGTTACCTTAGAGTCAGGCAAGTACGGCACATTGTCATGCTAATTAGTTACCTTAGAGTCAGGCAAGTACGGCACTTTGTCATGCTAATTAGTTACCTTAGAGTCAGGCAAGTACGGCACATTGTCATGCTAATTAGTTACCTTAGAGTCAGGCAAGTACGGCACATTGTCATGCTAATTAGTTACCTTAGAGTCAGGCAAGTACGGCACACTGTCATGCTAATTAGTTACCTTAGAGTCAGGCAAGTACGGCACATTGTCATGCTAATTAGTTACCTTAGAGTCAGGCAAGTACGGCACTTTGTCATGCTAATTAGTTACCTTAGAGTCAGGCAAGTACGGCACATTGTCATGCTAATTAGTTACCTTAGAGTCAGGCAAGTACGGCACATTGTCATGCTAATTAGTTACCTTAGAGTCAGGCAAGTACGGCACACTGTCATGCTAATTAGTTACATTAGAGTCAGGCAAGTACGGCACATTGTCATGCTAATTAGTTACCTTAGAGTCAGGCAAGTACGGCACATTGTCATGCTAATTAGTTACCTTAGAGTCAGGCAAGTACGGCACATTGTCATGCTAATTAGTTACCTTAGAGTAAGGCAAGTACGGCACACTGTCATGCTAATTAGTTACCTTAGAGTCAGGCAAGTACGGCACACTGTCATGCTAATTAGTTACCTTAGAGTCAGGCAAGTACGGCACATTGTCATGCTAATTAGTTACCTTAGAGTCAGGCAAGTACGGCACATTGTCATCAGTGTTTAGTATCAGTGACCGTAGCTTCAGCAGCATACTCTTCGTGTCTTGGCAGTTTGAGAGCAGTTCTTGCTGCAGTAGCTTGTCAATGACTGCGCTATCCTCCTGACTTTGCTGTGTAGGAAGCAGTCTCGGTAACCTAGTGGGTTTGACCTCATTGGGGCGGGGTCTGGTGGTCCTCTTCTCGTGGTGGATCAGACTGTGGTGGGGTGAAGAGTGCTGACTGGTGCCCCTGAGGGAGGTTAGGCTGCGGAGACTGGCAGGCCCTGTGGTGCTCGTGGGAGTCATGCACCTGAAACAACATGGGATGGAGTTAATTTACAAGCAATATACTTATATGATGTAAAATACTGAAAATAGTCTAATTAAAACCTGAAACAATTGGGATAAAGTCACTAAACACACTATTTACTTAATATTTTTAGGGTTTAACGTCTGTTTCAGACAATTTATTTTTAATTCAGGGGTTTGACGTCAGCTCCAGTCGTTTCGTTGACTATATCGCTGCCGTTAAAAGAAAATTAAATACAAGGGACTGGAAGAAGCTGTCAGAAAGGTTGAAAACTAGTCAAATTGAAATGGTACCGTTAAATCATTTGTATATACCAATATATATAACCCCAACAAAAAATCCGTTATTCTGTTATGAAATTACATTGCTGTAAATCTATAGAAATAAATAAGGAAATCAACGAGTGGTGTTTAAATTTATTATAAAAGGTACAAGACCCACCATACCTTTCCCCTCTTAATCTTCTACGGCCCCACCATAACTTCCCTTCAAATTGACTGGCTTAGTCAATGCTATACTCCACATATCTGTTGCAGAATACATACTAGTGATTGTAACAGATCGTAGGTTGTTGATGCATAAAAAATGAAACAGAAAACGGTACTGCTGTTAACAACAGAAAACGGCACTGTTTTTTAACAACAGAAAACGGCACTGCTGTTAACAACAGAAAACGGTACTGTTTTTTAACAACAGAAAACGGTACTGTTTTTTAACAACAGAAAACGGTACTGTTTTTTAACAACAGAAAACGGCACTGCTGTTAACAACAGAAAACGGCACTGCTGTTAACAACAGAAAACGGTACTGTTTTTTAACAACAGAAAACGGTACTGTTTTTTAACAACAGAAAACGGCACTGCTGTTAACAACAGAAAACGGTACTGCTGTTAACAACAGAAAACGGTACTGTTGTTAACAACAGAAAACGGTACTGCTGTTAACAACAGAAAACGGCACTGTTTTTAACAACAGAAAACGGTACTGTTTTTAACAACAGAAAACGGTACTGCTGTTAACAACAGAAAACGGTACTGCTGTTAACAACAGAAAACGGTACTGCTGTTAACAACAGAAAACGGTACTGTTTTTAACAAGCAAGAATGTAAAACATTGAAATTTGAAGATAAATTAATAACATTAGGGTAAGTTCCGAGTTATCGAACAGTTCCACATTTCCGATCATATAAGAAAATACTATATAATTTAGCATTTTAACTCTTTATTTTAATTGTATACCTGTAGGTATCATGGGCGCCAATAAAATAAAAATTAAAAGTTAAACAATGATATTAATTACTATATTTTACCTATATGATCGAAATTGTGGAACCGTTCGATAATCGGTAGGTTACCCTCTGGATAATATACCATACAAAATTGAATGACTTGCACTTTCTTTGAGAAAAAAAAAATACTGTACGGGAAAAGGCTTTTAAGACCGATTCAGGAAAAAAATAAGACAAAACTTAACAAATGAAAATACTCAATAATATACATGATATTTCACATTTTGAAAAAGGATTTATATTTAAAAATATAATAAAAAGATTTATATTTTATAGATATTATTTGTATTTCATATAGGAATTACACCATCAAAAGCTATCTAGCTACATAGAATGTGAATAATGAATATTAATCGAAGTTTGGGAAATAAATAAAAACATCAAAGGGACTGAAGAATGATTACCTACCATGAAGAATAATATTAATGGTAAATAAACCGTCACATTCTTGACTAAACATCTATTTTTTGCTTAATCACATTTTTGTCAAATCACATTTTTGCTCAATCACATTTTTGCTCAATCACATTCTTGTCAAACCACATTCTTGTCAAACCACATTCTTGTCAAACCACATTCTTGTCAAACCACATTCTTGTCAAACCACATTCTTGTCAAACCACATTCTTGTCAAACCACATTCTTGTCAAACCACATTCTTGTCAAATCACATTCTTGTCAAATCACATTCTTGTCAAACCACATTCTTGTCAAATCACATTCTTGTCAAACCACATTCTTGTCAAATCACATTCTTGTCAAATCACATTCTTGTCAAACCACATTCTTGTCACCGTACATTCCTAGTGAAGATGACAAGCTGTAGATAGTGTGACAATGTGAATCGTCAACGAAAGTGTGACTGGTGAAAGCACTCTCACTTACTACACCTCTTATTACACGCACTTACTACACCTCTTATTACACGCACTTACTACACCTCTTATTACACGCACTTACTACACCTCTTATTACACGCACTTACTACACCTCTTATTACACGCACTTACTACACCTCTTATTACACGCACTTACTACACCTCTTATTACACGCACTTACTACACCTCTTATTACACGCACTTACTACACCTCTTATTACACGCACTTACTACACCTCTTATTACACGCACTTACTACACCTCTTATTACACGCACTTACTACACCTCTTATTACACGCACTTACTACACCTCTTATTACACGCACTTACTACACCTCTTATTACACGCACTTACTACACCTCTTATTACACGCACTTACTACACCTCTTATTACACGCACTTACTACACCTCTTATTACACGCACTTACTACACCTCTTATTACACGCACTTACTACACCTCTTATTACACGCACTTACTACACCTCTTATTACACGCACTTACTACACCTCTTATTACACGCACTTACTACACCTCTTATTACACGCACTTACTACACCTCTTATTACACGCACTTACTACACCTCTTATTACACGCACTTACTACACCTCTTATTACACGCACTTACTACACCTCTTATTACACGCACTTACTACACCTCTTATTACACGCACTTACTACACCTCTTATTACACGCACTTACTACACCTCTTATTACACGCACTTACTACACCTCTTATTACAAGCACTTACTACACCTCTTATTACACACACTTACTACACCTCTTATTACACACACTTACTACACCTCTTATTACACGCACTCACTACACCTCTTATTACACGCACTCACTACACCTCTTATTACACACACTTACTACACCTCTTATTACACACACTTACTACACCTCTTATTACACGCACTTACTACACCTCTTATTACACACACTTACTACACCTCTTATTACTACAGACTAATTAGAGGTGAGTACAGTGCTGACTGCCATTCAACCTGTTGCAAATTAGCAAACAGGTGAAGTGTGCTCACCTCTCTAGCTTCTGAACTCTCCAAGGTTTGTCTAGTAGCTACTTGATGACTAGTTACAATTTTTCCAGCTGTGGATACAACCAATTTGAATAGAAATATTTATTCATCTATTTAAATACATAGATCTAAAAATTAACAAAATTTGAATAGATTAACATTTAAAAGAATTATATTTAAATATATACATATTCAATTATGATGACATTTTTTAGGAGTCAAAAGGATTTTTTTTCTTAAATCAGAAGGCTTTTGTATATTTTACTGAAAAAAGCTTTTTTGTCAAATAAATAAATTTAATTTTTGCACAGATGACCTCAAGTCAAAATAATATTTACTACAGCTCTAGAAGAGCCATACGTTGTTTGTTATAGTTGGCTTAGTGACCAAAACATTCGAAAGCAGCAAGAATTTAATGCTGAAAGTTTTAGTACAATGAATTGTGATGGTACAATATATAGTATTGTTATATAGTACACTAACAATATAGTTCTGCAATCTCTCCACAACAATTGCATAACAATAGGCACAACAATTGGCATAACAATAGTAAGTGAATGCAATAAATCATTCAAAAACGTATTAAAAGGTTAAGAAACTGATAATTTCTTTTTAAATAATTGACTTAATCAGCAATAAAAACTTGTATGAAAATGTTAGGAAAGTGATCATTTCTTTGACATAATTTCTAACATTAATTACATCTAACTGTGTAGTTATTTTCCTTCTGCTAATTCATTGCTTAAACTCCTGACCTTTAAAAGCAAATTAGAATGTTATTTGCACACAGTTATTAAGAGAAAATTGCACTGGAGTCAGCAGGTGAAAAGACTCAGCAATAAACTGTGGGAAGTTACGAATTATCGATCGGTACCACATCTTCGATCATAAGAAGAAGTATATAGAAATTGTTATTATTGCGCAGTGCTATCTAATACTTCTGCAAACCCGAGTCAGCACTGTGTAATAGTAACTATTTTATATTGTTTTTTTCTTATATGATCGAAGATGTGGTACCGACCAATAATTCGGAACTTACCCCATGACTATTATTTGGCTCGATATTTTTGCTATGATATCTGATGAATATTATCAATAATTATGAGAAAAATAATGGAAATATATATTTAAAGAATTTATTTCGCATTTCTACTTTACGTTAGAGATAACATAAAATGTAGAAGTTTAATATATTAATAAATATAACGGGTAGCCTACTAGGTGACGTTTTTACACCTAGTCACCAGATGGCGCTTTACCACAGTCGCTACTCTTGCGCAAAGGTACAGGTAAATAGGAAGCGCCTTGACACTACACCTGTACAGGTATAAATGCGGCTAATGACCAGTGAGACAATGTGTCAAATAACAGGTAAAAAGTATATACTGAAATTAGTTTTTATGATTTTTAATGGACAATGGTTGTATCTAAAAAAAATCGATCTTATTGTATCTATAAAAAAAAGGTAAATTATCGCACCTACAATCTTTGTAAGAGATAGTACATAAAAATAATTTATAAATTAATGCATCCTTTGTATCTAAAAAATAGCAAATAAAGCTTTCCGTAATTGTATTGCAGAATATTTTTCATTGGTATTCTTAAACAAATAAAGGAATTAGCTGAATTAAAGTTCATTTGAAATATAATTAGTCTGAATTTGAATAATTTCAACTTTTTTAAATTGCTGACATTTTGAGATAATTATATCATATAAATCAAGAAATTAATAAAAATGTCATTTGTTATGACGGATAAAAAAATTGCACAAATATATTAATAATCCGTTGGGGTAACTTACGAGTTATCGGTCAGTTACACATTTTAGGTCATAAGAAAAAATATTTAACAGGTTATTTTTTCTTATATGATCGACATTGTAGAAGAGTCCAATAATTCGTAAGTTCTTCCTGAAAACATTAAAATTATTGTCATCAGTTTTTTCGATTTCTGAGATTCTTCAGGGTAATTTCCTGACATTAATTTACGGAATGAATTCAATTAATGATTGAATGCATTGCAACAACTACCTTCTTTGAAAAACAATGGAAAATAAATCAATAAATTGCTTGTGAAACATTGCAAAAATCAATAAATTTAATTGCTAATAAAATTTTGCAAAAATCAATAAATTGCTAATCAAATTTTGCAAAATAAATAAATAAATTGCTTATGAAATATTACAGTTTGAGTCCAATAACAAAAAAGGAACACAATTTTCAACTCGTACTAGAAAGCAGTAAAGTGTAATTTTTTCAAAAGAATATACTTACTATAGAATATACTTACTATAGAATATACTTACTATAGAATATACTTACTATAGAATATACTTACTATAGAATATACTTACTATAGAATATAGCTACACATGTTTGCATCAGAGAAACAACATCTTCACCTTTTATTCTTTGAAGAACACTTTTATGACTGATAGTACTATACAGTCTACATTTTAATGGCTGATGGTACTCTGCACTCTTTTATACCTGATAGTACATTTCATTTTTATGACTGATAGTACTATACAGTCTACATTTTTATGACTGATAGTACTCTGCACTCTTTTATACCTGATAGTACATTTCATTTTTATGACTGATAGTACTCTTCACTCTTTTATACCTGATAGTACATTTCATTTTTATGACTGATAGTACTCTTCACTCTTTTATACCTGATAGTACATTTCATTTTTATGACTGATAGTACTCTGCACTCTTTTATACCTGATAGTACATTTCATTTTTATGACTGATAGTACTCTGCACTCTTTTATACCTGATAGTACATTTCATTTTTATGACTGATAGTACTCTTCACTCTTTTATATCTGATAGTACATTTCATTTTTATGACTGATAGTACTCTTCACTCTTTTATATCTGATAGTACATTTCATTTTTATGACTGATAGTACTCTTCACTCTTTTATACCTGATAGTACATTTCATTTTTATGACTGATAGTACTCTTCACTCTTTTATACCTGATAGTACATTTCATTTTTATGACTGATAGTACTCTGCACTCTTTTATACCTGATAGTACATTTCATTTTTATGACTGATAGTACTCTGCACTCTTTTATACCTGATAGTACATTTCATTTTTATGACTGATAGTACTCTTCACTCTTTTATATCTGATAGTACATTTCATTTTTATGACTGATAGTACTCTTCACTCTTTTATACCTGATAGTACATTTCATTTTTATGACTGATAGTACTCTTCACTCTTTTATACCTGATAGTACATTTCATTTTTATGACTGATAGTACTCTTCACTCTTTTATACCTGATAGTACATTTCATTTTTATGACTGATAGTACTCTGCACTCTTTTATACCTGATAGTACATTTCATTTTTATGACTGATGGTACTCTTCACTTTGTAAGTTCACAGTTTCCTGTCAACCTCTGAACTGACATACCACAGAACATGGGACAGAACGAAACACAAACACAATAGGGAGCTAAAACAGTCAAACACTGATCAGTGGAGAGGTGAAACATACAAAGTTACAAACACTGATCAGTGGAGAGGTAAAACATACAAAGTTACAAACACTGATCAGCGGAGAGGTAAAACATACAAAGTTACAAACACTGATCAGCGGAGAGGTAAAACATACAAAGTTACAAACACTGATCAGTGGAGAGGTAAAACATACAAAGTTACAAATACTGATCAGTGGAGAGGTAAAACATACAAAGTTACAAACACTGATCAATTGAGTAAGCTCTACAAAATAAATAATCAAATATAATCAGCAGGTTAAAATAATCATAAATCATTCAAATACAGAATACTTTTCAAAGATTATGTACATAAATAATCTCTATGTTTGTTACTATCTAGAAATATCAAAATTTTAAATTATTTATAATAAATTGTATGACATTCACGCATCTTATTCTAAAAACTTATTCATTTTATTTTAAATGAATATTCTTAAAAATACCTTCGAATTATCAATTCTGAGTAAGAAACCAGGGTACAGTGGTAAAAAGAATCATTGCTATACCGCTAACAACATTGTTTGTGAGTGCAAACAATGTTTCAACAATAAAATATACAACAATAGATAGTACATTTACTAACAATAATATAGACAATTTAAAATTAAATAGAAGTATACATACTTTCATCAATTTTTTTTTTAAATTTAAGATTTCACTAATCAAATAATATGAATTTTTTCTAGCTAACCTCAACTTTTTTGGCATTTCCTTATCCTGGGCATGAGAGGGTTAAAGTTGCCTAGTCATCCCTTCCATTAAACTGTATGCACGATAGCAAATAAAAATTCTAAGCCAATTTCACCAGTCATCTTACACCAAAAATAGCGACTCTTGAAAAAAGTCGAACATTGGACTATTCATCTAAAAGTGAAAAAATATTAAAGATAAATGCTCTTCTAAATATATTTATTTTCGAAGATCTTGATCCTAGTTAGGATGAACCATTCAGTTTTTTATTTTATTCAAGAGTAACTTCTATTTAGGTTAGGTTACGAATTATAGGAAAGTTCCGCATCTTCGCTCAAATAAGAATTTTTTGACATTTCAACTCGTTATCTTAATTGGTATCCATGATACCTACAGGTATCATGGATACCAATTAAGATAACGAGTACTGAATAAAATGTTAAATTATATATATATATTTTTTTTTTCTTATATGATCGAAAATGTGAAACTGTTCGATAATTCGTAACTTCCCCTACCAAAGAACAGTTACCAGAGTGAGAAAAAAAAATTAAATTTCAAATATATTTTTATATTTTTAACAGCCGTGCAGAAGCATATAAATATCACTTATTAGTGACTATAATTACATAGAATTATTAACCTACTTTACTATTATTTATTAGTTAGTTATTTATCTAGACGGAAGGAAGTCATACGACAAGTACCGTTCATACAACTAAATAGTATTAATTAATTATTAATTTAGGACACAACACATTAAGATTTGGATTTAAGAACATCTTTAACATTCGAATTTAGAAAAAGAAAAACATTATCTTTTCCAGAATATGAATTTACAAGAAAATCTTACAATTCGTAATTAAAAAAAAAGAGATTCTCCAATTCGAATTTAAAACATTTTCATCTCCGCTTTACATTCGAAAAAGTTAACCTTCCCAATAATGTAACTGCAAAACAGCAGAGAAATGATCACATGAAACATAGAGAAACTATCGCACCGTTAAGACTTGGAACAGAGCATGAGAAGCTGAGTGAGATGTGATGAGTGACTATGTGATGAGTAAAATGAGTAACTATTTGATGAGTAACACGAGTAACTATTTAATGAGTAAAATGAGTAACTATTTAATGAGTAACATGAGTAACTATTTGATGAGTAAAATGAGTAACTATTTGATGAGTAAAATGAGTAACTATTTGATGAGTAAAATGAGTAACTATTTGATGAGTAAAATGAGTAACTATTTAATGAGTAAAATGAGTAACTATTTGATGAGTAAAATGAGTAACTATTTGATGAGTAAAATGAGTAACTATTTGATGAGTAAAATGAGTAACTATTTGATGAGTAAAATGAGTAACTATTTAATGAGTAACATGAGTAACTATTTAATGAGTAACATGAGTAACTATTTAATGAGTAACATGAGTAACTATTTAATGAGTAAAATGAGTAACTATTTAATGAGAAAAATGAGTAACTATTTAATGAGTAAAATGAGTAACTATTTAATGAGTAACATGAGTAACTATTTAATGAGTAACATGAGTAACTATTTAATGAGTAACTATTTAATGAGTAACATGAGTAACTATTTAATGAGTAACATGAGTAACTATTTAATGAGTAACATGAGTAACTATTTGATGAGTAACATGAGTAACTATTTGATGAGTAACATGAGTAACTATTTAATGAGTAACATGAGTAACTATTTAATGAGTAACATGAGTAACTATTTAATGAGTAACATGAGTAACTATTTAATGAGTAACATGAGTAACTATTTAATGAGTAACATGAGTAACTATTTAATGAGTAAAATGAGTAACTATTTAATGAGTAAAATGAGTAACTATTTAATGAGTAACATGAGTAATTATTTAATGAGTAACATGAGTAACTATTTGATGAGTAACATGAGTAACTATTTAATGAGTAACATGAGTAACTATTTAATGAGTAACATGAGTAACTATTTAATGAGTAACATGAGTAACTATTTGATGAGTAAAATGAGTAACTATTTAATGAGTAACATGAGTAACTATTTGATGAGTAACATGAGTAACTATTTAATGAGTAACATGAGTAACTATTTAATGAGTAACATGAGTAACTATTTAATGAGTAACATGAGTAACTATTTAATGAGTAACATGAGTAACTATTTGATGAGTAAAATGAGTAACTATTTGATGAGTAAAATGAGTAACTATTTGATGAGTAAAATGAGTAACTATTTAATGAGTAAAATGAGTAACTATTTAATGAGTAAAATGAGTAACTATTTGATGAGTAAAATGAGTAACTATTTGATGAGTAAAATGAGTAACTATTTGATGAGTAAAATGAGTAACTATTTAATGAGTAACATGAGTAACTATTTAATGAGTAAAATGAGTAACTATTTAATGAGTAACATGAGTAACTATTTAATGAGTAACATGAGTAACTATTTAATGAGTAACATGAGTAACTATTTAATGAGTAACATGAGTAACTATTTAATGAGTAACATGAGTAACTATTTAATGAGTAACATGAGTAACTATTTAATGAGTAACATGAGTAACTATTTGATGAGTAAAATGAGTAACTATTTAATGAGTAACATGAGTAACTATTTAATGAGTAACATGAGTAACTATTTGATGAGTAAAATGAGTAACTATTTGATGAGTAAAATGAGTAACTATTTAATGAGTAACATGAGTAACTATTTGATGAGTAAAATGAGTAACTATTTAATGAGTAAAATGAGTAACTATTTAATGAGTAACATGAGTAACTATTTAATGAGTAACATGAGTAACTATTTGATGAGTAACATGAGTAACTATTTAATGAGTAAAATGAGTAACTATTTAATGAGTAACATGAGTAACTATTTAATGAGTAAAATGAGTAACTATTTGATGAGTAAAATGAGTAACTATTTAATGAGTAACATGAGTAACTATTTGATGAGTAAAATGAGTAACTATTTAATGAGTAAAATGAGTAACTATTTAATGAGTAAAATGAGTAACTATTTAATGAGTAACATGAGTAACTATTTAATGAGTAACATGAGTAACTATTAAATGCATTAAATTAATTAACGGTGTGAAGAGTACAATATGAGATTTGTAAGAGATAACTTCACACAATTTAGTATTTAACCAAAGGTGAATTGAAAGACGGTGACTCAAGGTAACCGTGGAAGATAAAACTTACTAACACCAAGTGGTTACTTGTACACGACAGAGTGGTTATAACTTGCATCACACCGAGTGGTTACTGTAGCAGTGTTTCGATTTTAAGACCATCTCGCACGAAAAAAAAGACCCCAAAAATAGATATTCCTGACAGAAAATTTCATACCAAATAAATAGCACAACTGTTTTTTGAAGCCTGAAAATGATTTATAACCCGAAGAAAATTTTATAATTATTTATAATAAATAAAAATAATTTATTCTCTTGTTGTATTTCTAAATAATTAGAGAATACAACAAGAGCATTTTCCGTCTTGAAACTGTAAAATTATTGCTTTACCAGCGAACGATTTTGGCACTTGGGCTATTTTCAGCCTACGTCATCGGATGGGTCTTATATTTGTGCTGGGGAGCGGGTCTTACAATAATATAGATATTTATGATAAGCAACTATAGTTTTTTCTTCACAATCGTAACTAGTTCACACTTTCCTCACCAAGAGGTTATTTAAACTCAACGCTGAAGGTTTTATCAGGTTTCAAGATTTAATTCATCATCATCAGAAGGGTGGGAAACCTGGTCATAAAATTCATTGTCAGGTCCAGTTTTTCCACCCTTCTCCTGATGATGAATAGAAATCTTGAAACCTGATAAAACCTTCCGCGTTGAGTTTAAATAATCTCTTAATAATAGTGATTTCCCGTTGAGTTTGAATCTTTTCCATCAGTTTCCTCACTGGGTTCATATCCAAGTCTACCGCCTGGGAACTAAGAATAGGTACCTGCTGTGCAGTCGGCTGAACCAGGTGCAACTTAGGAGGAGGCGTTATTGTTAAGAAACCTCTGGATCGATTGTATTATAAGCTTTATTATATAAATAATCGCCTATAACTGATATAAAAAATATTTCACATTATTTAATGTAGCTAAAGGAATTTATTTGTATTTTTTAATGAGGCTAAATAGATGCTTTTTAATTTTATAATGTATATAAAAGGAGATTATATTATTTTTTTAAATGTAACTAGAAGTATATTTTATTATTTGTTTATATGTAATTAAAATAATATTAAACTATTTGTTTATATGTAACTAAAAGGATATATTTTATTATTTGTTTATATGTAACTAAAACGGTATATGCATTGAAAAGCATGTAGTCACTAATTGGTGAATAGTCATTACTACTATCACCTCACACTCAGTAGTAATTAGGTGATACACAGAGAATAGAGATAAGGTTAATTGGTAGCTTTTACTATAGATAGTTAATAATGATGGATAAACATACAATTCAACAGGTTTTTAATCCAGTCACGAACAAAGTAAAGGAGTGCACTATCAGATAAAGTTATGAAATTAACATATTGTACAACTTGTTAAGCTTATATCATATATGCGTGGTACATAGATAGTGTACATCTGTAGCGGACTTCTTAAAGCCATCTGAAAACACTATTATCCTGGCTTGGCAATCGTTCGGACAAGCCTAGCCCTCGTTCCTTTCTGTCTAATATCTCTAATAAGTGAACTGAATTATCAGTGGCAAAGCATAGATAGCGTAATATCAAAGCCTTAAGGGATATTAATCACTCGTTCAGCGGACGACAATCAAAGTTACTGTACAACCAAGGTTGATAATATTGACAGAGAGCTGTAGCTAAGTCCCATGTAATTAAATGGGTTTATAAGCCATTGTCAATTAATCATTTAAAAAGCTGGATTCTTAATTTAATATTAAGGATTATAATTGTTTCGGTTAAATTCCTTTTTGATTTGTATAAATTCATTTTCGAGCTACCCCAATATTGCAATTCAAAATTGATGTCAAATATCAATAATCAGAAATGGATAAAACGATATTTAGTTAATTAATTTTGTATCCATCTCTAACTTATGTAGGCATTGAATTGAGAGAAACAAATAACTGAAGAATAATTAAAATGAAAGTATAAATAATAGGTATTGGAATAAATGGGAAAGTGCACAAGTAGTCACTTTAATTGAATCTTAATTATTCAATTGAAATAGGTTAATTTACGATGTTCCAAAGAAAGAGTCACAACAACAGTTGATAATGGAATTTCTGCAAAGCTAACTTGTTAATATTATTATTATGTCCTATATATTATTATTATTATTTCCTATATATTATTTATATGCATCCTTATTTCATAGGTTATAATAAATATTAAGGAAAGATAGAAACTAGTATTAAAATATTAAAATAATAATTGAGCCATCTTTTCTTCGAGTACAACCGAGCACCTGGTGCGCACAGTGCTCATATGAGAGGCAGGTGCGCACAGTGCTCATATGAGAGGCAGGTGCGCACAGTGCTCATATGGGAGACAGGAGCGCACAGTGCTCATATGAGAGACAGGAGCGCACAGTGCTCATATGAGAGACAGGAGCGCACAGTGCTCATATGAGAGGCAGGTGCGCACAGTGCTCATATGAGAGGCAGGTGCGAACAGTGCTCATATGAGAGGCAGGTGCGAACAGTGCTCATATGAGAGGCAGGTGCGAACAGTGCTCATATGAGAGGCAGGTGCGAACAGTGCTCATATGAGAGGCAGGTGCGCACAGTGCTCATATGAGAGGCAGGTGTGCACAGTGCTCATATGAGAGCGCAGTGCGTGCGTGACAGGAAAAGTCATCGTTAGGAAAAATTAGGAAAAAAGAAGGAAGAAAGTTACAGGGAATGAAGTAGAGAGACAAAAGAAATACACCTGTAGACACCTGTACATAAAACACTTGTACAGACAGATGAATCAGCTGTATACACCTGTACATAAAACACCTGTATACAGGAAGATAAAACACCTGTATACAGGAAGATAAAACACCTGTAGACAACTGTACAGACCGATAGAACATCTGTAAACAGCTGTGTACACCCGTACAGACTGATAAAACACCTGTATACACCCGTACAGACTGATAAAACACCTGTATACACCTGTACAGACTGATAAAACACCTGTATACACCTGTACAGACTGATAAAACACCTGTATACACCTGTACAGACTGATAAAACACCTGTATACACCTGTACAGACTGATAAAACACCTGTATACACCTGTACAGACTGATATAACACCTGTATACACCTGTACAGACTGATAAAACACCTGTATACACCTGTACAGACTGATAAAACACCTGTATACACCTGTACAGACTGATAAAACACCTGTATACACCCGTACAGACTGATAAAACACCTGTATACACCTGTACAGACTGATAAAACACCTGTGTACACCAGTACAGACTGATAAAACACCTGTATACACCTGTACAGACTGATAAAACACCTGTATACACCTGTACAGACTGATAAAACACCTGTACAGACTGATAAAACACCTGTGTACACCTGTACAGACAGATAAAACACCTGTATACACCTGTACAGACAGATAAAACACCTGTATACACCTGTACAGACATTAAAAATATCCGTAGACACATGTAGCTACAAACAGACAATACACCTGTACATACAGAAAACCACCTGTTTATCTGTTATACTAGACACCTGTCTACAGGTGTTCACTTGTCACACTAGACACCTGTTTGTTTTATTTCTCACCTGTTTTTTCCGTTGGTGAGTGCTAAGGGTAGGATAGTCTCCTCCTCATGTTGGTATACGAATGGCATTGGTAGAAAGTCACACCAGGCAGGCAGGCACTGACTAGTTAATCACATTATAATCACAGCTAATCATAATCAGTGCATCTTCACCTCTCACTTCCGTTAGTCGGTCTCGCGAAGGGACGCTTCAACAGGTACATAACTACTAATTAAAAAATAAAATGGATACACCTTCCTAAAAATAAATCATAAAAAGAAAAATCTGGAAAATTGGCATAGAGGGGTAAGTTTCGAATTATCGGTCAGTTTCACATCTTCGATCATATAAGAATAAACGATATGATAATTATTATTTTAATTGGTATCCATGATACCTGCAGGTATCATGGATACCAATTAAAATAATAATTATTATGTCGGTTTTTCTTATATGATCGAAGATGTGAAACTGACCGATAATTCGAAACTTATTCTATTACAGATCATTTTATAGCATTTAATACATTAAATAATATACTCGATAAAGAAACAGCTTAATTAACCGTGTGAATAAACCGTAGAAAGAGATTAAAACAAAGAGAATAAGTAAGAAAAACAATAGCTAGCGGGTTTCAAGAGCGGAAATGAAGACTAACGGTAGAGGAAAAAAAGGCCCCGGTTAGATAGCTTATCAGCGCTACTGAATCTAAATGAAACATCATAGTCAAAAGAATAAGAAAAGTCGATTCAAACCATGGTAAATACATCAGTCACTGACAATGCTCATGAATGCAGAAAAGCTACTTCGTGAACACAGTCACAACCAAGGAATGTGACGAAAAGGAACACACACTACTCTGTATGATGGAAGAGGAAAATGAAGAGGTGAATGAAGACACCTAACCAAATGCATAAGACTATTTAGATGATAAGTACCTATAACAGAAAAATTCTTAAAAACTGTATAGAGCTTATGGTAGCAAACATAAAACACGTTTATTGAACAATATTAAACATTAATGATTTGAACTCGTAAGGTGAAATAATTTTAGATAGAAAATTCAATCAATATTATTCAAATGCACGAATTAAATAAACATACTGAATATATTACACTCGCATAAAGAATATAGTTTTATTTTTATGACCAGCTGTAAAAATGCACACACGGCATCTTTTCTAAGAAAAGAAGATGCCGCCGAAAACAACAACAACATTGACAAGAAAAAACACACCAAAAGTGTATTTATCGAGGATTATAAACTACTATTTGTAGCTCGTACATCCTATACAGTTGTCTAGTCTTTTCAAAATTATCCCAAAAAGAGAGAGAAGAACATTCTAAGCCACAAATCACCTGAGGTAAACTGAAGGTGATGCTTAGTGCCTTTGACAAATGCGACACAAGGTTAACGCAATCCACCTTAATAAAATCACCTTTCCATGCTTCAAAAGGTCATTGGCTGCAAGTGTGGGAAAAGAATAAATACGAACGGCACTTTAAGTACATTATGTTATAATTGAGCGAATTATATATCACTAGTGTACTTACCCGTTAAAAATAACGGGTCTTCAATAGTAATTTATTACCCGTTATTAGGTTCTTTCAGTTAACTCAATTAAAATTTATTTTTCTGCATAAGCTGATACTATATTTTATAGATAAAATACATACAAAAATTGAATAAAAACAATATCATACTAATATCATAAAACATTATAATACTCGTCG